>JAUZND010007445.1:0-10341 GCA_034780555.1 Coelogynopora nodosa | reverse complement strand
ATATTTAGCAAAAATGTGAGTAACTCAGTTGTAGTTGTTATTGTTTGAATAATAAATGTCATATAATCACTTTATTTTTGTTGGGCTATATCAAGTTGTTCTTGATTAAATATCCTACTGAATCAAAATAATAACAATACAATAATTTGCGTCGATTTTTAATATTATTAATTGTTCAATTCGATATTTGCATTACTATTTTTAAAGCTATATAAAAACAATTAAGCAATAAAAATTCTAAGTCTATTTCAAATATACATTTTACTAAAACAATATTCTAAAACGAATAGATTACATTTGATAGTTGTTATATTCATATACATACATATATATATATAAATGTGATAAACTCTTGATTGTACTTCTCGTCATGCGCCGTGTATGGAAGGGTCATTCATGTTAAGAATTATAGACAATCATATTACAATATATAGACATTCAAATATGGTGTAATCGTTCTACTATTGCTACTTTAACGCCGTTATTACTTGGTAGTCTGTCGCGCAATGCTCGTTGGGGAATATTATATTGCTGGCTTGCTTTTAACACAGATAGGCTACACCTTCCCGGACACGCCGCATTGCTGCATTTAAAGCTTCTATACTCCAAGATCCATTTTGAGTTTTCCTTTTATAATTTCGTGGCATCTGTAAAAATAGGAATTTTAATATGTAATCCTTCGGGGTAAATACGCCAGTCATGGCGTAATTGCCCCAGATAGAAACATTCACTTTTTTTATCATTTTATAGCTATTAAATTTGAAGCCAACACTCAGTATCTTGTATAAATGTTTTTAAAATTGATATTTATTAATAAAATGTTATCACTACATACATTCAATCATCGTGAATAACATATATAATCATATAATTTAATTTACATTGTTAGATCAAAATATACACTTTTCAAATATTAAATATGCCGCTCAATGTTAATGTAATACCGGTATTCTATTATTAAATTATTAGCTAATTAAAACACAGACATATTTATATGCGATAAAAATAGCTTCTACGTTTGTAGTTTAACTGTAATATGCACTGGCGTATTTACCCCAACCTCCCCTACATGTTTAGAAATAGATAACAGTACAATTTTTAAAAAGATAAACTTTTGATGTACTCGAAGTGGTGTCCACTCCATTGAACATATTATGATATTGCTATAAATTATTCTAATAGCATTTTTAATATAACTTACATTTATTTACCTAGATAATGGGTAATCTGTAGTAGTACAGGAAGGGTCGATTCCAGCACTACACTTATAAATAGATTAATGACTTATGTCTAAAAATAGATCATGACTCATACCCCCAAATTATTATTTTTTTAAATTAAAAAAATACAATATAAAACGGAACATCCGTAAGAGACCATCTCAAATTTTTTCTAAATTCTTTTATTAATGAAAAAATATATTATTTGTTGAAAACGACGAATTATTTATAAAAGTAATATATTATTTGTCCAAAACAACAAATTAAAATATAACATTAAAATTTTTATTTAAATTGTACGTTTTTTATAACCAAATAGTATCACAAAAGGACATTCTAAACATAAAAAATATGCTTAACATATAAAAAAATATAATATTTATTGCAAATGAACCATGTTGTAGACCATCGAATTTATTAAAAAACACATACACAGTGATTACATTTTTACGATAATTTGATGAAAATTCACTTATAATACAAATCCGAATTAATTAAGACAATATAGAACGAAACATATACTATAAGTGAGAGACTATTTAAAATTTACAAAATTATTTTATTTATGAAAATAATAAATAATTTGTGCAAAACGACAAAATAAAAAATAACATTTTAAATGTCGATGTCGAGTAAAATGACAACTATACCCCTCTTCAAGTCAGCCCTTCGCTCATAGACGCCCTCCACAGCCCTCTAATTGTGATTGAGGAATTGATAAACCCCCCAAAATCGCCTACTCCACAGTTACCTCTAACGCCACCAGAGCCCCAATTCTAACCTGATCAGGCTGCGATGGGGGGTACCGAATTCAATTTTGTCGACGTCAGAGTCACAGTTCAAGCCAGTTCAGGCTATTGTGATGGGTACCGCCTTCAATCTCGCCAACAATATTATGGAATAGTTGAATGGATTAAATCATACGTTTTATATTCTCAACTCTATAAACGTAGAGATAATATTTTCAACAATTCATACATATCAATAGATATGCCTCAAATTGCTGAAAGCGTCTAACAGAATCATCTTCTGATGATAAAGATAGCCAGCAAAAACAATATTGCTATTTCTGAAATGGCACCGCCAGAATTCATAATATTTCTTCTACTCTGCCATTCGAGGAGGCTTGTCTTAAACTTTGAACGGAATTATCAATACTTTTTTGATTTCCGAAAATTATAAGACCATAGTTTTATTCTAACGGATTTGGAAAATAATATTCTAATAGTCGATTTTGTGAAACGAATTCAGAAAAAAATTTGCCTTTGTTAATTACTCAAAACATACTTTAATTCTGCCTATATTGCATGGGATCGAATCTAGCGAATAAACAAAACAAAACATAATTTTATTTGTTGATCCAATGATGATGATGATGATAGTATACAAATATATGTGACTGACTTTGATTCAGCACTTGAGGCCGATTTAGCGATTGCACCCGTCTTGCAAGGTTTAAATTCTGCTTTGGACAATGTTTTATTTCATAATTTTATGAATTTTGCCGCAATATGAATACTTTATCTTTTAAAAATTCAAACGAACATTTGATATTATGGCAATATTGCTTTGTTTAAAACGGTAGGTTACCTAAGACTCCTATAAAAACTTGGTAGGTTACCTAAGACTCCTATAAAAACTTGGTAGGTTACCTAAGACTCCTATAAAAACTTAGTAGGTTACCTAAGACTCCTATAAAAACTTGGTAGGTTACCTAAGACTCCTACAAAAACTTGGTAGGTTACCTAAGACTCCTACAAAAACTTGGTAGGTTACCTAAGACTCCTATAAAACCTTGGTAGGTACCTATGATTCCTATGTAAACTTTGTAGGTTACCTGCAAGGTCTAACCAAGACTTAAAAGGTAACCTATTAGGTATCCCAATAGGATATTTAAGTTTCGAACCACTGGGGAGGCATCTGTTAAATCACCATCATTGAGAAGAGTTCATGAGAAGGCTCTACTCATGATTAAAAATCGTCCGGGTTATTCTTATAATATTGCGTTCCATGCAGTTGCGCGCGATAGTCTATAGCCTAAAATTGTATATTTTCCGGACACAATGAAGCATCATAACACTGACTAAAATTTGACCATGCTACAATTAAAAATTATAAACGGTTTTTACATAAATGCGTAAATGTGTACTTATATAAAATATATACTTTGTAAATGGAAAAAATATATAAGCCAGTGGCTGTTGGAAATAATAACGTTTCTAATATTATAAATATACATACAATACATACAAACATCCATACATTAAAATCAATTTTATTTTAAAAAATTATTACATGCAATGGACCTAACATTATTTCATAAACCAAGCTTTATCGTCGCTGATCCTTCACAATCAGTTTAACCCTTCGTACGTGAAGGGGGGGTATGCCTTTTTTTCTTCAAATAAATTAAGTTTCTGATTGAACCGTAAAACGTACAACCCTGATTTTTTTACTCAGTGGCTAAAATACTTTTATCTAACTAAAAAATATAACAAAAATTATTTTGAATATACATTTTTACATATTAGAAAAAAGGGCTATTATTGATTAATTTTATACCCCCCCTGGGTTTTCATACTTGCCGAAGATTTTAGTAGCTGAAACTTGCAACATTAATAGAAAAAATAAGTTTATCATAAATTATATCCCTTTAACTTGATTATTAAAATTATTTATTAAAATAACCAGCAATTTAATGTAATACTCAAATAACATTTATATACTACTTATAGCTTATTTGTATAAGTAGTATAATAATAAAAATATATCAACAAATATAGATATTGTGATCTGGAATTAGATGCAAAAAGGATCAAGTCAATTGATTGCATTGAACAAAAGTTATAGTATTTATCGGTGAATATATAGCATATATATGGTTAGGTAGCATAGACACTTTTACGCGACCTTTAAAATAGATGGCGAGACGAATAGACGAAATTGTGTCTATTGCACAAAAAGACAATTCGCACAGGATAGAAGGTATTGCAAGTCAATCAAGTGATAGTAGTAGGGGATTTTGGGAGGGAAGGGTTGACGATGGAATTGGGAAGTGGGAGGGGGGAAGGGGTAATGGGGGGAATTTTTCAATTTCGCGCTATCATTTTTAATTGTGCGCAATTTTCGCGCATGTTTTAAATCATGTTCCTATTGGCCGATTTTAACAAGGTCAAGGTCGTTACTGGGTAAATCGGTGGCAGGGATTCCAAATTTTGGGTTCCCCAATCGATTTGAGAATTCGTTTCGAGCCATTTTTAAAAATTCGTGCACGCTTACCTTCAATTGGGATGGAACGGATGCTAAGATTTTAGAATTCGGCTCAGGGCGATATTAATTTATGCTACGCTGCAATGGGGTGAATTTTGTAAAACACGACGACTCTAGTTATGTGGCAAGCCTTTATTTACGTATTATCCAACTACGATATGAATAAATGGAGATTATGCATGGGTCTTTATTCCCGCGTGCCTGTCTCATGATCGATCCGGCACCCCTTTCTACTGCTATGGACACCGTAATATCCCATTTATGTGCTACTTAATCTCTCGACTTCTCCTATTTGTATTGATTTATAAATCAATACAAATAGGTGCAGTGGAGAGATTAGCATTGGGAACAGACGGTGAAAGAGCACTAAAATATTTGTCGGAGTCATATATATATATATATGTACAGATTGGAGATTCGGCGTTCACTTGCGGTGTAATGATAGCGATTGAGTAGGGTTAGCCTATTGTGGTATGACGGGTGGGGTATCAATAATCCATACGCATTTACCATTAGCATAATATTGTATATCTGCTTGAAGGAATACAAGTAAGACTATTGACTAGTGAATCGAAAAATCTATAAACAAAGATGAAAAGTTGTAGCATGGTTAAGTATGATAGACGGATTTCCTTTTGAAGACTTGACTATTGTGTACTTTATCTCTGAAGCACGCCTACGCATTTGACTTTAAACTCAAACCGACATTTAGCGTAATCATCCCAGAAACACACCTACACATTTATTCTTTAATATCAATCAGGCAATTGAATATTATTTGAAATGTAACGTTGTCATCAAATACCAGCAACCTATCTCACCACGGGAAAGACTAGGCTAAACCAATTGAAGGCCCTCGCTCGGTACAACTGTAAGAATAATTCTGGAAAAGTGAACTTTAATAGTCATGGAATTTGTGACGAACTCGGACTTACACCTGTTAATGACTGCTTCATCGATGTTGAAGGGGTTTTTGTATCAATGACCACAAAGCTATTATTTTGACAAGCCTCCTTGTCGAGTATACATAAAGCAGCCAAGTTCTACTGCTGTGAAAAGTCTATCGCGAATGCTTTTCCTGGAAGTTAGCCTGCTAATATGAAATACCGGAAAATATATTGGCCTTCATCGCAAAGTTGCATAGTTCTGGATTCGAACCCTATATTACCGATATAACAAGAGATTTTTCGGGCTCATTTCAACTTTCCGATGTTATCGATTTATATCGATATTATATGGAGAAATACAATTTGCAAGTGGGGTATTCTGCAAAGGCTCTATACAGGGAATCGGACATGGTCGAGTCATCAGGCAATACATGTTTCATTTGCAAAGAGGAGGCGATGGGTATTCGACATAAATTATGCTTGAAGTTTTCACAAATGCTGCAAACAAGAACAGTTCGAACGAATCTAGGAAACCGCTGGTGCGATTGATGTACTACCTCTACTGTCAATCACTTTTCCGAAGCGAGAGGTGTATCAACTAATAGAGGAATGACAAGAGCTGAAATTAGCGTTCCTTGTTTCGAGGGACATATTCCTAGTCTTGAGTGTCTCACTGCAGAACTTGATCAATTTACAAACATGATACCTCCCCACCTTATATGGAGTACTTCACATGCGGATATGGGGTCAGCGTTTGCTGATTGTTTTAAACATACACTAATTGTCGTCGATGAAACATACAAGTCGTCTGAAAAGGAAATCGGCCTTGCAATCGTAGCCTATGTTTATAACAGCTACACGCGAGACATATCTGGGTTTAATGTAAAAAACTGGGCAATTCGTGGACAACAAATACTAGCCAGATACGCTCTCTCAAGTACTCTACCGATTGACCTCATCATTGTAGCATCAATTTCAAAGCATATGGGAGAAGAATGACTTGAAATCAGTGAAGGGCTGCATCAAAAGGAAATGAAGGTAGGTCAACTGGGTATTACCTATTTTACAGATCACACGGGAGATTTCAAATGTATTCCAACGATGACGAACAAACACATGTTAACATGTGGCTTTATACATCATTACAGTATTGTACCTCACATCGCTGATAACAAATTCAATGTAAATTCTAACATCCCTGCCCCTATCACGCTGAAAAATGAATTGTCAATCTTCCTATCAAATCCAGTTCAATTTTTACAAAAGGATGTTTATAATAAAGTCTCACTGTTGTATTATCAGAGTGGATCTGAGTCATCAACGCCAAAAATCATAGGGGAGCCAGCACAGCTAATTACAGAAGAAGGAAGTTGACCTATTCATTCAAAACCATCAATGCCGACATTTAAAACATCAGCAAATTGTCCTATCGTAAAGCGTCGTAAACTTTCATGAGGCTATTTTGATGTGATTCATATTCTCCGAGCGAAAACATCGAAGGCGTATCCTATGCTTTATATTACCAATATTGGAAGCATTATGGCTGTGTACCTTAATAAAAAAAATTATTTTGACTTATTGGCATACAACCCTTAGAGTTACACTTCATCAGCAAACTGTAAGGTTGCCACACTCACTGCTATTGGTCATAAGAGGAAATTATCAGGCACACATGTTAGTGATGTGCAACTGACCTTCATAGACACTTTATAATACAAGCAACTTCATTATCTGTGAAATATAGTTCTACTCCTAGCATTCTATCAAAAAATTGTATACGGCATGTCAATAAAAACAAGTACATGTTATCACCTAGAATGTAGCATAAATGTTATTCATTTTATATCACCAATGCTATTCAATGTCGTACTCACTTATTCTCCATATATCTAAAAAGCTAGTATGACAACTTTTCTCTCCATATTGGATTTATTGCTTATGTACCAATACAATCTCTATGTTTGTCGTAATAATAAATGAGTCTGATCAACTTATTCCCTGTCTTAAAACATTGACTTTGAATGGAGGAGAGAGTTAAGGAAGAGTGAGACCGGAGTGGGAGAGAAGAATAGTTAAAGACAGATGCCAGATAAAATGGAGTAAAAGAAAAATAACAGAATATGAGAGTAAAAAAACAGAATACCCCACATCCCACTTGCAAATTGTATTTCTCCATGAAGTGATCAATAAAATCGGAAAGTTGAAATGAGTCCGCAAAATCTCTTGTTATATCGATAATATAGGGTTCGAATCCAGAAATATGCAACTTTTTGTAATATCTTTTCTGGTGTTTCGTATGAGCAGGCTAACTTCCAGGAAAAAGCATTCGCGGTAGACTTTCCACACCAGTAGAACTTGGCTGCTTTATATACTCGACAAGAAGGCTTGTAAAATTAATAGCTTTGTGGTCATTGATACAAAAATGCCTTCACCTTCACTGAGTTCACTGATTGTAGGTGTCTTCTTAATCATAACTGCATCGATGAAACAGTCATTAACAGATGTAAGTCCGAGTTCGTCACAAATCCCATGACTATTACAGTTCACTTTTTCAGAATTATTCTTACAGTTGTACCGAGCGAGGGCTTTCAATTGATTTAGCCGAGTCTTTCCCGTGGTGAGATGGGATGCAGGTATTGATGACAACTTTGCATTTCAAATAATATTCAATTGCCTGATTGATATTAAAGGATAAATGTGTAGGTGTGTTTCTGGGATAGATTACGCTAAATGTCGGTTTGAGTTTAAAGTCAAATGCGTAGGCGTGCTTCAGAGATAAAGTACACAATATTCACGCCATCAAAAGTAAATCCGTGTATCATACTTAACCATGCTACGACTTTTCATCTTTGTTGGATAAGACGAAAGTTAAGGCTTGCCACATAACTATAAGAGTCGCCGTGTTGTACAAAATACTCCCCATTGCACCGTAGAATAAATTAATATCGCCCTGAGCCGAACTCCAACATCTTAGCATCCGTCCCATCCCAATTCGAACTTTAAAAAATTGGCGCGAAAGGAATTCTCAAATCGATTGGGGAATTCCGAATTCGGGATCACCGCCCCTATTTATCCCGGAAACGACCTTGACCTAGTTT
Organism: Coelogynopora nodosa; assembly: GCA_034780555.1. Classification (NCBI taxonomy): domain Eukaryota; kingdom Metazoa; phylum Platyhelminthes; order Proseriata; family Coelogynoporidae; genus Coelogynopora; species Coelogynopora nodosa. Next base: position 1,866 of record JAUZND010007445.1, on the reverse strand, counting down.
AAATCGGTCAATCGAAACATTATTTTTTTAATGGCCCGAAGGAATACTCAAATCTATTGGGAAATCCTTAATTTGGAATCCCCGCCACCGATTTACCCAGAAACGACCTTGACCTTGTTAAAATCGGCGTATAGTAACATAATTTAGAACACGCGCGAAAATTGCGCACAATTAATAATTGTAGAGCGAAATTTAAAATCCCCCCCCCCCCACTTCCTTCCCCCAAAAAAAGTGCCAGATATACACATTTTCTACTACTAGTGATAACGTTAAAGTCTGGCTAGGTCTCATTGATAATACGTCAATTGGTTCATTTTTTTTGAAGATAACGTAAACTGTGAAAACTTTTTACAAATGCTATTGTAGAAACCTGTCTTATGCCCAATATTCATGATTTAGTTTCAACACGTAACACTTCATGCAGGATGGAGAACACAACATTTTGCCTTGGCTGTTCGACATTTTCTGGACATACATTTCCAAAAAATATGGATCAGAAGAAGGAGGTCCATTGTGTGGCCAGGAAGGTCGCCTGTCCCCAACCCTCTAGACTTTAGCATATGGGACTATTTAAGCTTCATGTGTATCAAACAAGGCCAGGCAGCTAGGAAGAATTACGAGGAAGAATACGCACTGTATGTCGAAGCATCCCTTATAACATGTGCCGAAATAGTTCGCGACATCTTTCGAAACAGATAGCCCTCTATATGAAGAAAGAGTCAACGCATTGATGGTTAATTATCTTTATAGACGTTCTAAAATATACATACATTGTGTTATCATGTTAAATCTCACGTTTCTATAAATCTTTGTAAATCTATATAAGTTATAATTTTTACAAATCTTTTTAAATCTATGTAAGTTATAATTTTTACAAATCTTTGTAAATCTATGCAAGTTATAATTTTAATGAATGGAGAGGCGTGATATCTGAAACATCCAACTAAAGTATCTACGTATCTATGTATACCATAGTAGTATATCTTAAAAGAATTTTCTATGATCACAGTCATAGTCATTGTAATTTATAAACTTGATTTAGTTGGAATTTCCACCGAAATAACCCAGATCCCGATTATGACCACAACGCATCAATCAATAAAATATGTAATCGAATAACAGATTTCTACCATTAGTTTACTTCACATCAACTTCTAAGACTAGCAAAATTTATCTCAGCAATCTAGATCGCATATCGAAAAATATTATATATTGTTTTGTAATAGAAAAATCAATAATTGTACTTAAGTGATCGATTTCCACATTGTACCATTTCTGATCAATTTGTTATTAGAAAAGTCAAACTGTATGACCTAGCTTGAATTAATCGGAGATTATCTTGGCATTGTTTAATAGGTAAATACGAAGCTACTGTATATAGTAACCAAAACACACATACCCGATTCTGAATGGTTAAATATTTTAAAATAAATTTGTCGTCAAAATTCAGAATCATTTTCTCAGGTGGGAATGAGAGGGTTCTTCCATACTCCTTTTGGTGACAAAATCATTTTTCTTTCTTGGATTTATGTGTAAAACCTATCAGCCGTATTACAAAATACATGCTAATCTGCTAAATTCCTCGCGGGCTAATGGTAACTAGTATTATAGAACCCGGGCTATAGTTTGTACCCCGTGCAACCTATAACTGCCCCAAATATTTAGCCCTAAGGTACTGCCAGTTTAACACAAAGATTTTAGTTTTACCATGCGTTCTGTTATAATACGGCCGTATGATATGGAAATAAAACATCTGAAAATGTTAAAGTTAGTTGAATAAGCAACTACATTTTTTTCAATTCACTTAGTAGGTGTTATATTATTTATGTCTGTTCTAATCTTGTTAATATTATAGTTTAATTAAAA
>JAUZND010007444.1:0-10341 GCA_034780555.1 Coelogynopora nodosa | reverse complement strand
AAAATAGCTAAATGATTAGAAATCCGGACAAATTGGCAATAAATCCGGACGCTCAAAAATTTTTCGCCGCTTCGCGGAGATTATAGGTTGCTCGCTTCGCTCGCAACCATAGTGTCCGGATTATTGTTTTTTCATGTCTGGCAACACTGTAAAATATATAAATTAATTTATTGCTATTATCATGATTCCCAATCTTTCTGAATGGATAAATAATTGATGAAAAATGATAGTTACATGAAATATGATGTTTAAAGAACACATAGAGTTATTTAATTGTTTCTATACATTAATTACATTTATTATTGTTATTTCTTTCGGATAATTCTATTGAATGTAACTGAATTAAACTTAAGTCCATAATATATTAATTTCAAATTTAAAAGTTTGTTTAAGTTATTATATATTACCTCAGGTAATGTTTTTTAATCAACCAATAAGATTATTCTTGATCCATACATTATTAATTTTATTCTTACTCCATCCAACCAGTTCACTAACTGTCAGATGGAGCATAGATTCCTACACATAAAAAGTCAGTTATTACATACACCATATAGTGTCAGTAAGCATTTAATTTCAAAACAAGTAGGCCTATACACTATTCAGGAATAGGTAACAATCAATTTTCTATAGTTATAATTATACAACAATTTAAATTTTTCAAAGAAAAATCTGGGAAAATGAAACTGACTAATACTGTGAACCCTGTATACAGTATTATATATAATATTAACTAAACAATGATTAAATACTAAATTATTACATGGGCTATAAATCATTATATATTAAAAAAAAATTATTAACTTTATTAACAAAATTATTATACTTTTAATACATTTTTTAAAGATTATATATATTTCTGTTTTATAATAATAAAATTATATAAAATATTTATGTATTACATTATATATAGATTAAAAACCTATATGAATTATTATTATCCACTAAATTATGGACTTTATATAATTTATCAATAGTTAAATAATTAATATATAATAAATAAGCTATATATGAAAGAATATTTAAAATCAAGAAATTCTTAATCACAAGTAATAAACAAAATATTTTTTGTTATTTTATTGCATAAAAATTAATAAATAAAATATAAAGCCAAGCAGTTTTTGAACTAAGAATTTTTTTAATAAAAATATGATTTATTTTGTTATTTTATTGAATTAAATAAATATTTCAATAAATTATTGAACATACCTTTAGTACACTCTGTATATTTGAAGGAATATTAGAAAAACTTTGTAATCTTAATAGATGCAATGAAGTATGAGAAGAACAAACTGTTCATTTGTGGTTATCTTAAAGTAATTGGTCTTCTTTTTACTATGTGGTCTTCATTCTACTGTTTTCTCTATGTGACACTGTCAACTTTAATAAAGTGGTAAAGCAGCATTATCTGCAAAGGTGTGGCCTTATAAATAATATTTAAGCTTGGCAAAGATATCAGTTAGTCATCAGCCAATTGTGAAACAAAAACAACATTTACAGTCTCCTCTCCACATTAAAAACTAGAATGAAAATTTTGTTGAAGCTGGAAGTTGGTAGCATTTATATACCTAGTAGAATTGTTTTTAACTGTCTGTGATTTTAATCTAAAGAAAGGCCTGTAAATAAGAAAAGAAGCCTACTATAATATGATAACAGTCTCGTAGAGCTTTCAGTGCTTAGGCATTCAAAACATGATTTGAATACATTTTTGTAAAACACACATTAGAAAGCAATAAATGAGATGCTACATAGCTGCTGAAGGAATACAAAAAACATGAGGCATGTATTTCATGAATAGCCCAATTTCTGCACAGCTATCTCAATTTCTATCCTGAAAACTTTGGTTCTGTAGCAATGGGATCCTGCTATGTTGCCTTACCTTTGTTAGATGCTTAAGCATGATATCAGCTGAATTAAATAATTTTTTACTACAGATATGTTTTGTATACTTTTACCAATGTGTTTTACTTTATATCTTTAAAATTTCTGTCATGTTCGAAAAAATAATTTAATTTCTTATTATAAATAAAGTATTGTTAACTATGAACATATAGTTTAACATACATAAGTAACAAACATTTATATTATAAATAAAGTATACTTAATGTGCACATACATGTACATATGACCATGCAGGGCTTATTTTTTCGGATTTCTAGTATTACAGTGCAATTTGGTGTTGGGAGTCTGGAAATTTTAAAGAATTTACTAACCCTATCCCACCCTTCCCCTGACACAATCACCATCAAGCCACAGCCATCTGCATTCATGTGACATGGAATTCTATGGCTTTAGAGTGTAACAAATTTCAGCACTGCACATTGATTTATATGCTCGGGTTATTGCCTCTCCATATGTACCTAGAGATTATTTCAAATATTATTTTTCTAGTAATGAATCTTGGGTCAAACAAGAGCCCTGCTCATATTTTTTAAATCTGACTTGGTAAAATCAAAATAGTTTTATTTTCAAATTCTAAATCCAATTATTAAAATGTATTTTTTTGTTGACCAGTGTTATTATTATACTTGAATTATTTGAAAGCAATATGAAAAAAACCAAACAATGGTTTTATCAATAACTTTAGTAAAAACACAATAAAACAAATGAATTAATGAATATCATACATTGATATCTAGATTATTACACTATTATTTAAAATTTAGCAATAATATTATATATCTAGGCAACAATGTAATAAATTATTCAGCCCATTTATGCAAGCCCTACAATTTAACATAGCATTACCTAATATCATGAATATAAGACCAAGTCATATTCACTTGAGGAATTGAAATTAAAAAATCATATTAACCTTTCCTATGTAGAGGGGGTACACCAATTATTTTTTTAAAGAAATTCAGTTTTTGATTGAATGATATAATATATGCCCTTGAATTTTTTTTTGCTGTGGCTAAGATACTTTTAACTTACTAATAAATATAATTGCTAATATTTTTTACATATCAGAAGAATTGGTGTTATTATTGAACTATTTTATGACCCCCTGGGTTTCAGACTTGTCGATGATATTAGCTTGCAACATTAATGGGTTACACCTGCCTCAATTTTTCACTATCTAGACCCGCCTTGGGGTACTTGAGTAACCAATATATAAAAAATGTGTATTGTAAAGGTATTTATTATTGTATTGACATAATAATGGATATTAAGGGTACAGACAGGTATAGGTAATGTATTAAAATATGGCCATTCAGAACAGAAAACAATTTGATATATGACACATATGTAAAATCAGATACATATTTAGCATTGTGTAAACATATACGGATTGTATTCTGATAAAAGGTATCATATAGATATAAAAAGTGGAGGATATCTCGGTAAATTTAATTTTCGTAACATATGTACTTTCTGCATGGAGTGGTTAAAAGGGAAAGAGTCCCATTGCACCTCACCTGGTGACGTTCTTGCCATTGAACAATTGCTGGTTCATTTCCAACCAATTTCATGGTTTCTTTTACTGAACATCTCAGACCATGTATTTAAGATCTTCAACAGAAAAGAGACATTACCAGCTCATAGGCTAGCTCTTTTTTGATGTTGTAGTAGATTTCTTTGTTATTGTTTACCATTCGATGTGTCATGCAAGCTACATAGATACTTCAATTTATCATCATGAAAAAGGTATGACACAGACAGGGCCCACGTCGATATTTTCGCTTTGAGCTGTAACCTCTGACAAGCTTGTCAAGAATGTTCACATTCGACTTTCTTTGATTGTAGAGAAATACAATTTCACTCTTTCCATCCTCGGGCCCAAGATTCCTCTATGATACGTGCATTACCGAGAACACATGTCATTGACAGGCTTCTTGCCCTTATCCCAGAATGAACATATTGTACAACAACTACGGCCATCAGTCAACTTTGCCAAAGCAGAAAGGCATCTTGATTTCAGCTTTCAGAATACCACAAAGTGGAATTCATCTATTACACAGTTTATCAGCAAGCGGTTTGGATGTAAATCTGTAGTCAAATTTCAACAACAATCCAAGTAAGTTGCCATCAGATGTATCACCAGTACTGGTACGTGACCAACTTGCTACTCTTTTTCAGCAGCTGACAGTCTGCCTTCAGCAATATGGAAAAGTCTGAGCCTCTGCTATCCAGAATATCTTAGACCGAATTTGCCTGGTTTAGAGGGGGTGTACTGGTGGAAGCTGAAATTCTCCTAGAAATCAACATACAGATCTATAGTGAGGAGAACACCAGCTATTGATTGAAGTTTCCCTTACCTAACAATGCTCGTTCGCAATCTGAATTCTATGAATGTTAGTGTTTGTGAAGTGTAGAGGGTAAAGAAGTTAAGTTTGCAATAGATTATTTAGAATAAAATGTTCAGAGCTAGAAACATTGTGGTTATATAATATATTTTTATACATATTATAATGTAAAAATAGCTTATATAATTCATAATACCTATATTAGGGGAATAATATCTTTTAAAATAGCTATTTACATCGATGTAATACTACGCAAATACATGTATTTGAGTAGAATATGACTTTATCCAAGATATCAATTTTTGTACAGTTACTCTATGTACTTTTGGGTCGGGGTATTGGAGTACCCCAAGGAGGGTCTAACTAGCTATTGGTTAGGGGAAAATCTAATGCCAATTAGGCTTTTAAGTAAATAATAATAAATGATATAGACATTTGTTTAGAAAAAGTCATCGAATATCTAAGTAATTCATCAATTAGAAGCTTGGAAATTGACTTTAAAAAATGTATAGGGTACTCCAGTACACCGCATGTAGGTCTAACTGTAAATAGAAAAAAAAAATTTATCATAAATTATATACATATAACTTGAATAATTAAATTATTTATTTAAATAACCAGCAATATATAATAATACTCAAATAGCATTAATTTGTACTACTTATAACTTATTTCAATAAGTAGTATAATTATATAAATATACCAAATAAATATAGATCTTGTGATCTGGAATCAGATGCACTAAAGAATTAAGTAAATTGATTGATTGATCAAAAGTTATAGCATATATGGGTCAATATATTTATATCATATATGGTTCTTTTCCTATATTTTACCTAAATGCAGTTATGATGTAATAAGGTCATAAAAATTACTAATTTATTAATATTTTTGAAAATAAAAATAGCTCCACAAGTCTTTAGAAGGTATCTGTATACCAAATTTCAGCTTAATCGGATGATATGAAGTTTGATTCAAGCCTTACCAAATATGTCTACTTACGAAGGGTTAAAATTGAATCAAAATTATATTAACTAAATGATTTAATTTTGTTGTCACTTTTTACTTATTTATAATAATATTTTGTTTATAAGTAAATTTTCATGAAATATTATATTACGTTTTATTAATATCCAATTAGTTTCCTATTTTTAAATATGCTATATCACCTAACTATCCATGTACTTAAACATCAGAACATTGACAAGATCATTCAACGTGACTTCTTTCCTGATCTGGATCTTCTACGTACAAGTTCCGACTATCTAGATGCAGTGGAGAAGAAGGACACAGTGCGCATGCGCGAACTCCAGATCGCCTTCACACGGGTCAACAATCGTCCAGGTACTGGCGCCACCACTTTCTCTGCTGTTTCAACCCCCTCGACCTTCGAGACACCATTGCGACTGATTGCTGAGGAGAGGGAAGGCTCTGTGGCTGACCGGGGGGAAGCGAAGCTGGTGCAGCCGACTCACAATCCTGAAAAGAAAGGTATCGATTGTTAAATGTATTTGTTGCGATTTTACTGTCAATAATGTATAATAAAGTAATAACTTACTAAGTTATAGGGCGCTTTGAGTATAACTACTCATCGTCAGCACAAAAAAAGGAAAACAAATTTCTCATAAATATCTATGCTGGAAACGCCATAACTTTATATTATAGATAAGTGTAACTTTATATTTTAATTTGATCTTTATGGTTATTTGCATTTCTATTACGATTCCAAACCTTATTGAAATCTTCGCCAAATTTAGTTAGATAACAATTTGCTTAAAAAAGTTAATGTAGTTCATATTAGTTATAGTTATTTATCTTATGCAATAACTGCTTATCTTCGTTTTATATGTCGTTTCTGTATATTATTTTTCTAATTACAAATATTGTTAAGCGGTTATGAGATATATTTAATGTTTCAAATGCTAATATGATAATCGAGGCATGTCGTACCGATGTTCCCTCTCTTTAGAATGCTACGATGTTGGCCTGGACTCTTATTTGGCCCGAAACACTAGTGAAGACAACGCCTCTTTCGCCCAGCTCCTGGAGGAGGCAGAGAAGAAGCGGCGACTCAAGATGTCTTGGTGCTACGACAAGGCGGCTGAGTTCGCCAAACTGCCTTCAATCGAGTACACGGATGTGGCCACTTATGAGCATCCATTGGCCATCACGCAAGGAATGGCGGCACCTCTGAATGACGAGGAGGGGGCTGAACAACTCTCTGAGTAAACTCCTTTTGTTATTTGAGGTTAATAGGGTACGAGTGTCACACATGATAGTTGTGATGTGTTGCTAGGCAATTAATAAATTTGTTTATTAGTTAACTCCAGGAATCAACATTACAAATGGCACCGAGTAATGTTTTGCATTATAAATATTATTCGGCTTTCTTTTTTATATTATTTTTATGTATAATTTTATTCGACCTCTTGTAAACTCATTTTATATTTAGTAAAATATTTAATTCTATGGCATAATCATATATTATATTTATTTTACATCATTAATCTTAATCCGTGATATATACGAAATCGGATGCTAGGTTACGTGGTTAGGCCCGTAACCATAATTTATAATCCGACAAGGCACCTTTCTCAAGGGCCCATAAATTAATTAAATTTAATATGAAATTATGTATAAGTTGTTTAAATAGCGCAATACTAAAAGAAGTAACTATATAACAAATATGTAAAATACGTTCATTTTAAATAATATGTAGCATATTTAAAATGTTTATAAATATGTAAAATATATAATATATGATCGTATAACAGGAAGCGTTGTATAGTATTATTATTAGTAATACTAATAATTTAATAAATACAAAGATTTCTGGAGCCCTAGCAGTTATGAATGGAACACAAAGTAGGATCCGATAGTGTCATCATCATCATACTCGTATTAAATACTTCAAAGAATATTTAAGGGTCTCTTTAGCTTAAGAAACAGTTAAAAAGTATTTAACTTTTGTCCCATTTTTTGTTGTTGAAAAAACCCAATGTACTTGCCTATAGTCTGCCTCATAATGGCTACTGCCCTGGATGTAGATATATTATATTATGGTTACGTTAAACTGTTTGACGCTTTGTTTTTGTGTGCATAATGTTAAATTACTTGTCCTAATAATTTCATCTGAATATAAAGTATCATCAATATTAAAAAAATACCTGTTTTTGTGCAAAGCATATTAGGGATTTTATTTATTTTACTTTTATAATTTATATTATTTTAGTATTACATTAATACAGTTTAAAATAATGACTACAACCTTATTCGGGCTTTCAATATTTAAAGATAATTTGATGCTAACTCTAAAGTCATGCTATTATCTACCGGTATGTATTACATATCATATAGACTAACCCTTCCTAACAGTTTTATCATATTTAAAAAAAATTGTAATAAGGATAAAAATATAGATTCAGATTATAAATAATTTTATATTTTACAACAATAAATTGATGCAAATTATTATTAATTAATGTTTAGACGTCTAAGTTATCGACCACAATCCTAACTGTGTTACTGAAGAACGTCAACTAAAGAGAACTGTATTTTAGCTTTTTTAAGACCGTAGCTTCAGTTGGTATTAATCGAGAGGGAGGGTAAATTACAAAAAAATTCTACAATTGCTACTGATAAATGTTTAATAATAACAATAATTGGCAATAATTGATTAATTCTTGTAATTTTTCAATTCATATAATTTGTATACATTAAGACTCTGAAGAAGGGTCGGTCGATCCGAATGTATCGTTTATTATTAATATATATATTTCTTTATTATTTTCCTAAGAGGGTTTTATTATTATTTAGAAACAATTTTGAAACCGTTCTGTCACTTCATCCATTTATTTATTATGTCTTACGTATCACACGTATCTTCCTCTTTTGTTGCCCCGCAGCACTGCGACCAGGTCAGCATCACTAGTGGCAGTCAAATCTGTGACCGGAGTGGAAACCCGGCGCCACGGTGAAGTGGACACCTGGCCCGGCTATCGGGTACACAACCACGTCATGTTCCCCCCCGAGGGGGCACCCCTCACACCCGCCGAACTGGCTGCCATGGATGCCTCCAGGCGGGAGGTGGTGCACGCCAACACGAGGTTCAAGAGACCTGTGGCCACGGTGCAGGAGGCGCTGACGAAGCAGAGAATGGCGGCGGTCAAGGCTGGTGGTGGGGCGGCGCTTGTGGTGAGTGGACACTGGGTTTTACAATTAATTAAGTTTCTAAACATTTTTAGATAAATGATTCTTTCCGTTCACTTGTTGTAAGAATACATTAGTCAGCGAAGGGTTAGTTCAAAATGAGTTTTTGACCAATTAAAATCAATTTATTAACAGCCTTAAGAGGATCTTTTAATCATTAAGAATGTTGCAAGTTTCTTTTTTTATAGACATACTATGTTCACGTTTCGACGACATTTCGGAATATTTTAGAACAATTAGTCTTCTCGATTATTTATAAATATTAAGTAATAAAAATGCTTCTATGGAATATTTTTGTAAATTTAAAGAAATAAATCAAAATATAAAGATTAAGGTAAACACTGAACAAACCTTTTCTATGTTTAACATTTTAATTAGAATTTAATTTATAAAAAAAATTGAATATATTATGTATGAGATAACAAAAGATTGATATTTTACAAAATATTGGTTACATAAAGGATTTTTGGACTTATTATAATATTATGATTAACATTTATGATAATATTATCTTATGTCTATTATTAGTAATATTAGGTGATGCATTTTAGTTGTGTATACTTTTATAATTAATAGTTATAATTCTCATATACAATCTAACTTTCATTATGCATACTAATAGGGTCGTGTTGGTCCCGATGGTAAAGAACTGCAAGCATCCACCACGCCTGGCATGGCCGGATTCCACTTTGTCGAGACTACACCCTCCCCATTGCCGGGAGCAAACAATGAGACTCCTCTGATGACTTGGGGAGAGGTGGACTCTACCCCGTTTCGTCTTTCGGGTGGCGACACCCCGCTGATACACGGTGGAGTAGGTGGACTCGCTGATGTTCCCGCCTTCAAGATGGCGGCATTTCCCGAGCGAGATCGTCTGGGGATGGCTCTGGCTGAGAAGGCAAGCAAGGAGCATCGGGCGAAAAAGGAACGAGCTGTCACCAATATGAGAGCCAACTTGAAGAGGTGATTTTAACATTATTTTCTGCTTCATTTAACTTTGTTTTTTAATTGACACATGTATTTGATATGCTCCTTTTTACCAATTATTTTGTTTGCGGTTTGATTGATATATATATATATAATATTTGTAACGATATTGATTCTTCTATTTTAATGAGTCGGTTTGACATGTTATTTAACCTCTCTCGTATTATATCCTAAAAACTATATTTTATTTACCCGTTTAGTAAAGACAATAACAACAAACAGTTTGATGAAAGAATAAGGCACTGTGATAGACTTTATTATAATTACAGTATAATGAGCGTGATAGCCAGATATTTATTGTCAGAGTACGTGGCGTGATAACCGAAGAGTATGAGGCGTGATAGCCGAAGAGTATGAGGCGTGATAGCCGGAGAGTATGAGGCGTGATAGCCGGAGAGTATGAGGCGTGATAGCCGGAAATTTATTGTCAGAGTACATGGCGTGATAGCCGAAGAGTATGAGGCGTGATAGCCGGAAATTTATTGTCAGAGTACGTGGCGTGATAGCCAATGAGTATGAGGCGTGATAGCCGGAGATTTATTGTCAGACTATGAGGCGTGACAGCCGAAGAGTATGAGAAATAGCCGGAAATTAATTGTCAGGGTATGAGGCGTGATAGCCGAAGAGTATGAGGCGTCATAGCTGAATAGTATGAGGCATGATAGCCGGAAATTTATAGTAATAGTACCTGGCGTGATTGCCGAAGAGTATGAGGTGTGATAGCCGAAGATTTATTGTCAGGGTACGTGGCGTGATAGCCGAAGAGTGAGGCGTGATAGCCTGGAGATTTATTGTCAGAGTACGTGGCGTGATAGCCGAAAAGTATGAGGCGTGATAGCCGAAGAGTATGAGGCGTGATAGCCGAAGAGTATGAGGCGTGATAGCCGAAGAGTATGAG
>JAUZND010007443.1:0-10341 GCA_034780555.1 Coelogynopora nodosa | reverse complement strand
AACTACTGTGGCAGGCGGCGTGTCTTCATTCTCAACAAGAGTAGGGGTAAAATGACAAGTGTTGTGCCTTTTCATGGCTGCCTCAAAAGGCCAATATTGGAGACAAATATTAATATTAGTATAATAAGAAGTAAGATAAGTAAAGAGTATAGTTATAGTCAGAATTATAGTGTTTATTAAATTAAAAATATTATTGAAAAAGGCATGGTAGAAAATATTTAATAGCGTACGTACGCTTTTTAGCCTATACCCCCCTCCCTTTGTACGCACCTGTACGCTTTTCATCTACCCCTCCCCCCCCCTTGTCTGCGTAAGTACTTTATGGATGGTCCCTTGCCTTACGAACTATTATTATTTCATAATTTTGATCTAACATGGAAATATTATAGTTATAAGTGTATACTTTAACATGTTAAGAATAACTATGGTCAACAAATTGAGTAATTATAATAAAGCTTGATTAAATCAGTTTCTACTTTTTACATAAAGAATGATGTGTTTTTTTGTTAGATTATTTTATTGGCTAGAACAATATTGGAACCCCAATGAATTTTTTTTCTTATTATCTTTACATTTCATATATTTGAAATACATATATGATTACAAATATTCAAAAAACATAATATAAAAATTCAAAACATAGTAAAAAATTCAAGTAATACGTGTTTTGGAATTTTTCTATAAATGCAATATAATACTTATTAATAATAGTATATTATTATAACCAAAATAAAAGTATATATATATATTTTTTAGTAAGAAATATACTTTTATATTGATTAAAAATTATTTATAATATATATGTATTTATTAAATTTTTTATTAATATAATCAAAATAATAAAAATAATTAATATATAATCAATATAATAAAAAACACTATATTAATAGCAACAAAATGCAATTCGTGAATAGTATTAAGTGTTAAATTTAATGACTATATTTATTTATTATATTGTATTTAAGTTTTAAATTTAAATAATTTTTTCGATTTCATAACTTTTTATAAAATAGTTGCTATGAATGTAAAAATATAAATCAATACTGTCATACATTAATAAGCTAATGTTACAAATTAATTAATTAATGTTTTACTAGAGTTAGGTTAGATGTAAAGATACTTTAATGGCAACTCTTGATTATTCTAAATATCTAAACCATATTATGTATATATGTAGTTGTCCGATATAAAGTGGTTTTTAATTGAGAATTATTCTAGACAAATTGGCAACACATATTGTTTGATATAATAACAACATTTATTTTGTAGTTTTTATAAAATAAGGGGAAAAATGTTAACCGTTTTATCGATTAAATAATTTATAGTTTATATTAATTGCACGTGTAGACGTTGTTTCAAACAAAATAATACTTTTAAGTTGGAAAATTGTAACGATATAAAATGTGAGTATTTTGATAAATCGTACACATAAATGTAATTAATAGCAGTAAAATATCATTATTAAATTTAGAGTACTATATAATGTGTTAATTTTTCAATTTGTTAAACATTATCAGTTTGTCAACCGACAAATATATAAATAAAACTTTTTAAATAAAATAATATTTGCATACAAACAAATAGTTTGAAATAATACTTAAATTATTGTATAGTTTGTAATCTTTATTGTTTATAGTGTTTGCATGTTTGGTAATGTCTTTTAATATATGTAGTATTTGGAGAACACTAACATATTATTTCTATATTATTATTAAAAGAAATAATGTATAGAAAACGCTTATATTAACGAAAGTTTATGTGCATCGATTTATTTATATATATACCAATTCAATATATTTGTATGACATTTTTTACTTTTCTGTGAGTCTACATAACTGACTTAAATAAATGTAATTGTACCATTGAATCTGAACAAGGATCTAAAAATATCAAGTATTCATTTTTATAAAATAATTTTCCAAACATTTAAAATTAAAAAAATTAAAAGGCAATAGTATTCTTTTTAACCGATACAAATATTAATCAAGTTGTTATTATAATTGGTTAATATTGAAATGCAATCAAGATTCCATATTATAAATTCTAGGAAATGTTTGGTTATAGTTATACTTTATATGTTAATGTGTTTGCATACTATGGTATGTTTTATAATTCATGGGAATTGATCGAAATATAATTTAAAATTCTTTAATTATAATCTGATTAGCCATTATTTAAATATACGATTAGCAAATATTATTTTTGTCTTCTTGAATTTAAAAAATGTATAATTTCGATAAAAGAAGTAAACCACTGTTGTATTTCACAAAAAATTTGACAGTGAAATGCAGAGAAAATTATGCAGTACAAACTTATATAAAACTTTTACTACAATACATTATACGCCAATAAAAAAAATTGTATTTTGCATTTCTCTTCTAAACCATATTATACGGATTTTTTCTATTGTTTTCATAAAGATATAATTTTTGATATATTGTATAACATGAAAATAAATGATCAATTATTGAAAAATAATAACATCCCATTGACCATTTCTTATCATTACGGATATATTAAAAAAGTGTTATTAATACATGTTTATTAATTTTTGTAATGTTATTAATTAAGATATAGTGTATATTTTTATACATATTACTTTGTATCTATTATTAGTGTTTATTTACATTTATTCTAAATAAATATTGTTACTTTTACTTTCAGCTGTTTTACATTGCATTTGATAGTCAACTTCGAAAAGGTAGTCTCCGATTCCTGAATAAAAGAATTCGACGTTTAAATGAGCAATCGACAATTGAAACATCCAACATTGATGAAGCATAATGAATACAATGTTGTAATGAGAACTTTTGTTCTTTATCTTGCTTGACCTTGAGAAGGTATTGTTTGTGTTTTGTAGTTACAGGTTTTATGTGTTTTATTTTTATGAGTTTTATGTTGTTGGAACTAGGAAAGCAGTCCTTGAGTAGTTTGTAAATTTAGCACATCTAACGTTTGTATATGGTAATGTATTGCTTTGTTTATGAAATATCATTCTGTCTGAATACCTCATTTTAGCTATTATCTTCATAATATATTTAAATTCAATTTTATTTCTTAATCTAGTAAACAATTCATATAAACAATAATCAAATTTGTGTAAAAATTGGAAAATAAAGTTTTATGTGTTATTTTGGAATATTTATGGAAAGAACTATCAGAGAATATGTTAATGAAAGAAAATTTACAAGAAGTTTATCTATTATAGATACAGTTGATAAAAGTGTGGAAATTTGAGTTATGAGTAAATAATATAATATTCGTCTAAATAGTTTAACATTGTTAATTAAAAAATTGAGGATAAAAAGCGAATGTTATTTGAAACATACATATTTATAATAAAACAAGTAGGCGATATTGACACAATTCTAGACTGAGTACTTTTTATATTGAAAGTATATAATATGTTAAACAGTTCATTTAATTCAGGTATCAAGTTAATGCTTCGTTTAAAAAATAGTGTAAATAAACTTTACACATTACAAGGGATATTAATATAACTATACTATGACAATATTTATTTCTTATAGGAATGTTTAAAAGACTCGAACAAATAATGATAATGTATTTTAACAAAAGTTGTGCTAACTCCGCCTTAAGCTATAATTATTTTTTCTTTAAGAAATCTTAATTGCTATTTGTCGAAGTCGTTTTTGCTTATTATGATTTCCTACAGTACAATCGAAAGAAAAAACACTTAACATCGAATTGAACATTTTTCTTCATTAGTCAATTTTCATATATCGCCGTAGTTGTTCCATACACAAATATTTAATATATTTTAGATTTTTAGTTATGAATAATAAAATAATCACAATTATTTGTTACTTTCCAAATACTGTAACTTTCTAAATTTGTTCAATCTATGAATTTGAGTGAAATAGTAAAACAAATGAAGTTCTGTGAAAAGAAACATACATGTAAACAACATTACATAATATAAAATAGCATGTGTACATACAAATACGAAAACAAAGGAAGGGTCGATCCATAATAGAAAGACTTGTAATTTTGTACATAGCCCTAAAATGATATGCAAAAAAATTATGCTAAGTTTCAGTAAGTTCGATTCATTGGAAATATTATAGCTACAATTTTATGTCATCTGGACTAGTCCCGAAGGTCATATGCACAAGCCAGATCAATGGTCCTCTAAAATAGCATTTGCTGCTGATCAAATCGCTCCAAAAACTACAGATCTGTAATCATTACTAATTATTTTTATACGGTTTTAATTTATTACCAATTTAACTATGACCAATAAAAAAGAAATCGATATCGAAAAATAGATTGTTAAAATAAGTCACAATATAATTTCGGAAACTTCAGCTAAATCGGTCAAATGGAAAAGTAGATTTCTAGGAGGGAGTTTTCACCCCCGCTAAAGAACTGTGAAGGGTTAATACATTAAAAAATATTTAATTAGAAATCACGCATATATTTTAGTGCATAATTATATATTTTCAAAAAGTCATTCTGTCTTCATCAAAAGTTTCAAAATTTCGGGTTGTGAGTGTGTTGTGACAGCGTTGATAAAATCTATGCATGTTATTGTTGCTATTTATTTCATAATAATAGAAATAACCGGATATGGAAAGCAAAACTGTTTCGAAATAAGTACGAAAATGAAAAAATAAATAAACAGAATCATATAGCAAGTTATTTGGAAATAATTTTAACATAATAATATAATTTTACAACTCTAAAATGAAGATTAATAGCGAAAATTTACGCAAGAAACTACTTTCATTTGTAATTTTTATCGATTTACAAGGATGAGAACATTGATTTGTAATACATATTCGAAGATATATTCCATTTTATTTTTCAAGTTATTACTTGAATTATAAATTTTATATAATATAATATAATATAATATAATACGGTATAATATAATATAATTGTTCACCATTGATAGGATTTTTAACTTAATTATTTTTAACATGAACACTAATTCAATAATCTTATATATATATATATAGTTTTAATACGTTTTTGTTATTTATATTTTCTGCTGCTTTGTGTGTTTAATATTATAAAATTATATATTTAAATTTAATTGATATAAATTTTATTATAAATAGTTTTTTGATATTTATCTAGCTCGTTATTTACAATACTACTCAATATTTTGCCAATAGTTTTATTATTTGACCTGATTTTAAAACATAATTTAAACATAAATTTTAATACAAAAAGGTTTTTTGTCATACTAATTAGAATGAGAGATTTGGTACATCTGTAGATAATTGCGTAATGATTATATGAATCAATCTGTAATATCAACAATACAATTTCTTTAAAAACAGTAACTATTTTGTGATATTCAAAGTGTTAAATTATTATAATTAATTTTTGAATGTACAGCAAGTAATAATTAAATATTCATATTTTTGAAATAAATAAACAAGTTCATTTGTGAGTTTTACAAAAATATATAATTGTTTTCATTATATATTCAAAATATAAATAATATTATAATATAATCTATTTTTCATGTTTTAAATCATATATAAGAACACTATTTCATAAAAACCATATGTTAACCTATATTATATAAATTACCATTATACTATAAAACAATATTTGAGGCTAATTACAGATAATTAAAAAAAAGTAACATATTACACACAATTCATTCATTTGCATACTCTCTCAAACTTTGTTCATTCGAGGTAAAGATTAATGTTAAATGTATAGGACGCGATTGAAAAATATATACTAAGATAAATGTACTATAATATATGAATATTAAATAATATATATACAGTATATATAAAATTAAACCGTTAACAGTGTTTTGTTTTCAGTTTATTACTTTATTAAATTTTTTCACAAATAAATGAATAAATATTACACAATAATATATATATATTATAAATAAATTAATTAATTAATAATGAATAAATGATTAATTTTTAAATAATATATAATGCATGAAATGCTCGACAGACAACAAAAAATTTATCAATGGTTTTGACAATTTGTGAGAAATTATTTTATTGCATATTAGACCAATAATACTTTCATTAGAGAAATGCTTAGTCATTACTTAAAATGCTAAATTTGAAAGAAGTTTCAGTGATTAACATCCTTTGGAGAGTGCTCTTAAATCATTTTTACTGGAGGAGAAGGCATTTTTGTTAATTTAACAAGAAAATAGTATATATGTATAATATATTGTGTCGAATCATAATATTGTTAAAAATTTGTGTATTTAAAAATGGATACTATATGATTTATTTTATAGTATATCATATATTTAATTAAAGTATTAGTTTTATTATAGCATTGATTTCAATCAGTAATAATTTCACTTTCAACAGAGATGCATGAATGTCCACAATATTTATTCAAGGTTGATGGAAACCCGTCTGTACTTAAATCGCTTGTATTTATAGATTAAATTATATCATTTAAAGATATCCTACTTTTTTTTACTAATGACATTTTCAATAATTGTAGAAAGAACAGCTGTATTATTACAGTTTCAGTGTTTGAAAATGATCTCTTCGCATTTAATTTGATTAATTTTCATATTTTTTCTTTAAATGCTCATAGTGTTGGTGACAGGCGCGGATCCAGGGGGAGTTCAACGTGTGTTAAGTTTACTTTATACTTTGTCGAGTATAAAACATATCACTAACATTTCTAAAATATTGCCCTTTTTGATAAAATATTGCCCTTTTGACTTTTTGAACTCCCTACTGAAATCCTGGATCCACGCATGGCTGTAAGGGTAGTAGTGTATGTTGGTGATATTTTGATGGTGATATGTAACTCATGACTCATCTCCCACCTTTACCTCCTCCCTGTTTCATACCTATCGGTCAATTTCAACACGATTAAAGTCGATTCCGAATTTAGTTTTCTCTATAGTAAATTTAGGAATTCTTTTAGTAGATAGATATCATATAGATGGACAACCTGACAACTTCAGTTATGTGGTAGGCCTTAACCTGCGCATTGTCTAACTTCCACTTCAACCGATGGAGATTACGCCTGGGTCGAAATTCCCGCCCTTGTCTCATGGTCGATCCGGCCTCGTCAAGTGATGACTCCGCAGCAGAAACGACAACTATAATCGCCACCGCTTCTATGGAGACACGACCATCAACTTCGCCGCCAAAGTTATCTAACTGTATTGTATCGCCCTTCTTCCATTAGTCATCAACGTGTCTGACCGGATCGTCATCGAATCATGGCGGGACTTCTCAACACCGAAACATTCAATTAACCATTGGTGGACGAGGGGCACTACTACATCCGCCGCCTGCACTTCAGAAGAGGAAGTCTTTACTACAGCGACAGAATGCGATTTCTGCGTTGATGGAAACCCCAAAGAAGAGGACATGCAGCGCAAAGTTGAATTATTGTACATTATATTTTAATATCACTGATTCTAAAGTTCCATTTAATCCACTATCACCTAGTTCTCCTACACTATACAGTACTATCAGTAATATCCACACTAAAGATTTGATAAACACTTGATCGAACAATTTTTTCGTTCCATGATGATTATGATGAAAAATATAAATATTGTAAGATTTTTTAGTTAAATGGATTTAAACTTACCATTAGCACACACTCGATGTTACTTATTGTAACCTCTACAGTCCACCCAGCTAGAGAATCGGGGCGGTTAAATTAATTTATATTTTTCTACTATACGTATTTGACTGCTGTATACTACTATATGCGTTACATTTTTATTCTAAAAAATTATTATAATAGTAGAAATGCTCTACCTATATATTTAAAAGTAAAAATTAAATGTATCGAATAATTTGTTTATTAATTTCGAAAAGAGGGCGATGGCATATATACAACTTATTACTATATACTTTTATGAACTATCAAGAACAACAGTTCATACTTTTCCAGAAAATTCGATTAGGATATTTGTTGTATGCGTACAAAATATAGAAAGATATTTAGAGATTGATAGAAAAACCAAAGAGTTTAAATAGGTGAATATTATAGTCAGATATTTTTTAAAGTTCAAGATTGAGTAGTTGACAAAATACCCTGTCAGCAGAATAATAATTTTCCTACAGTATATCGTATATACATATATAACTAGGCCAAAAGTCATTTTCAAAGCACATTGGAAATCTTTTAATATAAATTTAGTCTCTCAAATACAAAGTCTATATTAACGCAACAATTGTCTAGATTGTTGTACTGAATGTCTGCTATCAATACTATCTAAAGAATAAAATTGTTTTGTGTATAGTAAAAAATAATAGACTATTTTTATAGTAAATAATTAGTATGCGCGCATAAATGTACAGAAAAATGTAATAACTACTTGTCGTCGATGACGTCTGTTTTTAGATTTCAACAGGTGTTCCATCTACTTAAGAAGAACTGAGCACATCTGGTGTACATATGCTTCTAACTTATGACACCTTACGTTAATAATTTATTATTATTTTTTTTTTATATACGGCGCAACAAAATATGTAAATTGATAAAATCTAAAAAACATCTGAAGCAGCAATTCTTAGTAATATACATTCAGCAATGAGATTGCCAAAATAATGCGAGTCACTTGTTACTTAGAGCCGGTCTGTTACTCGGGCTAATTGTTCTCTCCAGTCAACCACAGTAATCAGAGACGGCACCGATCTTATGGTTCTATCGAATTCCTAAGTCTGATGACAAAATTATTGTTGTTTATTTTACTTTACGTTAATTTAATATCGAATTTGTTTGGTGTATATAAGATTTTGCGGTAAAATAGTATTTTTGAAAAAAGATTCCTCCAAACTTCTCGCAAATATTCAACAATTTTAACGAATACATATATAGACTATATTACTTGTATTATTTCAACATTGGCTATATTTATGTTTTCTTTGCAAAACAGACTTTTCTATTACAATACATAAATAATTTAATTTTCCTATATATGTTAAATTTATATACTTATCTCTTATGAAAATGCTTATAAAATGAAATCAAAATAAGTTTGTTTTTGTGTGCTATTTAGGCAATAAATAAAAAACAGAACCATTTTGATTTATTGATAATTGAACAATTATTGATATGAATAATGTTTCAGAAAAAAAGAAAATATTTCAAACAATAACACAATATTGAAAGCAGAAAAGATTAGATTTAACTACTTTGAGGTTGTTTTATTATATTAAATTCACTAAAAACAATTAATGAGAATACAAAAATATCAATTAATCTGATAATTTGTATTCCTTTATAAACAAATGGACCGTATAAAATATATAAACTTTAAAGAGAGTTAATTGCAAAATTTATAAATCACTCAGTGATAAAAAGATATTCTGTTTTATACTAAAGAAAGAACAAATCGCAACGAAATATGCCCATTACAGATATTTTTTATTGAGAACAAAATGTTCTTTAATGTTAAAAATAAAGCAATTTATTTAATTGTTATATTTATATTCACCTATTAATTTAATAAAAATCAAAGTGTATTATGTTTAAAAGTTTAATATGTACAACGAATTTATTTCTAATAATTTACTTTATCATTTACCGCACAAAAGTTATTAACTGTTTAATTTTTGTTAATTAAATATGTTTAATGTTTTAAAAATGTTGAAACATATTTTGTTCATACCAAAGCATAACAAACGTGATCACATGGACAGGTAATATATAACTTTTTCATTATTTCTCTTTATGTATGTCTAAATTGCCAATAAGACATCAAAAAGTTTGACTTATATATTTGAAATAATACTATTTAAGTGTTACATGTTTTAAAATATTTTTTATATTGTGTTATTAGATAAAAATGCTGTCTCTTCATACAATAAAAATGCTATTTCATTATAAGATAAAAACACTATTTCATCATAAGATAAAAAAAAAGATTAAAAAAAATAAAGACACTATTTCATCATAAGATAAAAACATTATTTCATCATAAAAACACTATTTCATCATTAGATAAAAACGCTATTTCATCATAAAACACTATTTCATCATAAAAACACTATTTCATTGTAAAACACCATTTCATCATAAAAACACCATTTCATCATAATATAAAAAAACTATTTCATCATAAAAACACTACTTCATCATAAAACACTATTTCATCATAAAAACACTATTTCATCATAAGATAAAAACACTATTTTATCATAAAATAAAAAATCTATTTCATCATAAGATAAAATCACTATTTTATCATAAGATGAAAACTCTATTTTATCATAAGATAAAAACTCTATTTCATCATAAGATAAAAACGCTATTTCATCATAAGATAAAAACACTATTTCATCATTAGATAAAAACGCTATTTCATCATAAAACACTATTTCATCATAAAAACACTATTTC
>JAUZND010007442.1:0-30726 GCA_034780555.1 Coelogynopora nodosa | reverse complement strand
CACCTTTTATGGTACGAGCTAACACTCTTTTTGCCATTTTTGTATATATCACACCTTTTATGGTACGAGCTAACACTATTTTTGGCTAATAATTCAAATATGAAAATACTAAATATATGTGCAATGGAAATCTGGTATATATTGTACCTAAAAAAAGTTTAAACCATTATTAAAATTAATGATATTGTAAGTTTATGAGATCAAATAATTTGTTATGTAATGTATAATTGATTAACTAAATTTATTGTAATTCATTTTATATGAATGAGACTAATATTTTAATATACAATATTAATAAAGTAATTTATTTTAATTTAAAAAACATATATAATATTATTATATGTTTAGTTGTTATATATTAATATTTAAAATAATATAAAAGGTAAATATTATATAATAAATTACAGTAACATCTGCAACCAAAACTGTTTACAAATTTATATTGGTTTCTATTTAATAAATTAACCTAGATGCTAAATAGCTCTGGGGAGGAATTTGATAGTCATTTTGAAAAATGTGTTTAATAGTAACTCGATAATTTTTGTATAGCACTCCTAAATAATAAATGTTTTCTCATCAGTTTTTTCGGTTTTGTAATGTTTTCAGTGAAATGTGATTTTCTAACTAAAATAAAAATGAACACAATTAATATTTTTTCTAAAAGCCTAATAATATATATAATATTTAATACCTTTAAAAATTACAACTGTTCCCTGTAGCTATGCAGAATAAAATTGTAAATTATTCTGAGGTTTTGATTAGTTGAGTCCTCCCACTTCCAATTTGGCTCAGTGGCCCCCTGTGTGTGAAATAACATTTTCAACCTTAAAGCAACTAAATCACTTTAAACGAAATCTACAAATAATTATAATAGAAAGATTTTATAAAATACAAATCATGTAGAAAATCTAATTATTGAACCAACAACACATAATAAATAACTATGTGTAAAACAACATTTTCCATATGAATCTTGCTACATTTTTATTATAACGTTTTTTAGCAGGTGACGATGATTAAACATATCTTTAGCAATGTAAATTAAGAGCATTTCACGAATTCACCAATTAAAATTAAACAATATGATCCGACACATTATTTACATGTCTTAAATTATTTTATGCATTGCTGTTATCATTTACTGATTTTAGATTTCTTTTGTTATTTTTAGTTGGCTAATGGTTTACACACGGCGGTCTTTTTCTGACCAAGATCATGTTGGATCAGCTAAAGTGAGTTATATATTTCACTTGCTTCTTAATTTCTAACTTTCGTTTAGTTATTTTTGGACAATCTTTTATGAAATTGTTATATAAATATATTATATATCAAGATCGAAAAAAAATTAAAACTGATATAGTTATTCTGGGTACTTTTTCAATATTATGTTTTGTTTTGCACTGTTTTTAAGAAATAAATAGTTTTATTAATTCTAGCCATATTTGGTCAATTAAAAATTAAATCTACTTTATGCTGTTATACAATAGAACAATACAGATACTAAATAAACTCACACAAACTAAATGTATGACCATTTCTATTGAAAATTTGTAAAAATACTAATTTTAAGTAATTTCTAATGAAAATAGCTGAACATATTCTAACATAGTCGAAATATAAATATATCAAAAGTAATTTAAAAAGTTCAAATCTAAACAAAAAGAAAACACAGTATTCACAGATGATAACACTTTTATGCATGTATAGCTTTCAGCAGTTACTAAGAACAGTCTGAATGCTCTGAGTTATGACAGAAAGGTAGTTTTTTGTAAATATGGATTGTAGTATTTCGCAGAAGAATACAGACAACATTAAATTGAAGGTTCAACATTTATGTGCAAATTATGTAATATTATCTAAACTAGACTTAATACGTTTTCGATTATATTTATGTTACCTCATGTAATTATGATTGTTTTTTCTAATTACAAATAATACTTAATATGCTATAAAGCAGATACTCACTTTAGACAATGAGTGGAAGTAATCTAGGGACGATCAGCAGACAGAATCTATTGAAGGTTGTTCAGTTGATTCAAAATCAGAATGGCAGGCTTTTTGCTCCACATGTATTTTATCTAACCAGTTCAATGCTGTTTTTCAGAAAGAAAAGAGGGTCAGTTCATCCCCAACCTTCAATACCATGTCCAATGGTCATGCATATGCACGTGAGTATACTTGCTTTCTTCTTGAATGAATTCGGCTGATAACTTTTATTATGAACAGTGGCGATCTATGCTTATTTTATTTCAAACATTGGAATTATATATGTATTTGAATAAATATATACTCACAATTTGAATGCTTTTCGTGGAATTTTCTGAGCCCTCAGTAGAATATTCTGAGCCTTCATCAATAATAATTGGCACTATTGTTTTATAAATCATACTGTACTAATTCAATTTATTTTTACAAGGTAATGATGGCGAATTTTAAAACTATTTGTCATAAGCTAATTTAATATTGAATAATAAAATTGGTAGAATAGTATTTAATTTTTTACATGGAGGTTTAGATTTATTAAACAGGTGGTATAATTGTCAGTTTTACATTTGATGCTACTTATGAGTAGTATAAAAATATAATACTAGATTTTTTATAATATATTTACCACTTATGTCACAAAGTTACGCTGTGTAATAAAAACATACTATTGGCAGCTGTTACTTAATTTATTCAACGTCATTAAAATAAATATAATGTATCAAGTCAAAAATATTATAAAAGTGTATTATTTTGTAAATACGTGATGGGTTGACCAAGCTGCTTAAATGATAAAATATACTATTATAATGAAACTATCGGGTTAAATTTAATTATGAAGTATGTTTAGTTTCCGATTAAGAGGACCTTTTTTGTAAGCTGTGTATCTACATCATGAATACATTTAGTCTTCTTGTATTACCGTTATTAGTTGCTGTACAACAATCTATTATTTTAGTAATCCTGTTGAGACAGTCTGTCTTTCATGGACCATATATATCTCGAAATGTCTCTGATAATAACTCAACTGCGCTTCCAGATGAGGCGGAGATGAACGATCGTAAATCGAGCGTGAAGCGGCGCCGAGTGGTCAACTATGATGACAGCTTCGAGGACGATGAGGTGATCGTGGAGCCCTCCTTCTCCATGTCGCCTCCCAACAGTTCCGCTGCGGCTGGGGGCATCGATCTGCGACGCTCGTCTCGGAAGACGAAGCACATCTTTGACAACTTCAATACTTCCCTCATGGAGAACAAAGTTTTGGGTAGGAGTTGTTCTTTTCAGTTGACCATTGATTTTGTAACTTATTGTTTATTTCAGTAAAAGTGTTACTTCTGAGAATCGATTTTTGGCTAAATGTAGTTTTTGGTTATTTGTATTTCACTATTGTCATGGTTGGTGCTGGAAAGTCCTAGAATTTTGGTAAAATCTCCAAAGTTCTAGAATTTGATTTTCCAAATGCCGCACAAACCCTGTATTATTGACATTACAAACTATACAAATATTTTACATTTGCCAGGAATGTTGAAAGTTTCCCCCTCAAACTATTTCAGCTGCAAAGACCATCAAGAACCAACCTGGTTTTCATGACGACGTGGGCGATGTTGTCGATAAGCGGAGTCGCCAAGGGGCTGGAGTGGGCAAGGGGGGTCGTAGGAGGAGAATAAGGCCCGACGAAGAGCTGCATCTGGTGAGAGGAGTCGAGTGTTGTATTGTAGGGGGGAATTTTGCTTCGATGCGATGGTTACTTAGCAACTGACATTGTAGGTGATTAGAGATCTGGTGAAGTCTCGTAATTCTAAAATAATGTTCCAAATCTTGGGAATGTTTTTGGGAAATCTGTTTACTCGTACTTAATACACGCAGTAAATGATGTTGAATCTATATTGCAATATATGGTCTTGGTCTAAATGAGAAATATCGATTATACGCTTCATTATTCAAAGTTGAACATTATTGAATCTATATCGCAATACAGGCCTAATGTAAATAGAAAATATCGATTATATGCCTCAATATTCAAATGTTGACCTGTACCACCCCTAGGACACAACGGAAGACCACACGCATGGCTCAGAGGAAGAAGAGTCGGAATCAGGTGCGCCCCACGAGGTTGAAGAAGAGGAGGGAGAGAGCGAGGGTCAGGTGAAGTCCCCAGGTGCCCAAGTGAGCCCTCTGGACATGTACACTCGTGTGAAGCGGCTGCCAAGGGGGGTGACAACTCTGCCAACTGCTCCTGCCACCACCTCCACTTCCATCGACAGACGGAAACAATCGTCAAAGTATCGATTGAGATGTGCGGCTTCTAGCGGAACACGGAGGGTTGTTGTCACCAGAAGTGAGTGATTATACAATAGACGTACTTGTTGACTACCTCATGTACTATGTTTCCGTTCATAACATTTCCCTATTTGGATACTATAAGACACCTCTCCCCCCCCCTCTCTCCTCTCAGACATGAGACCCCTCACCCGTGGTTCCTCCAGCAGCAAACAGCCCCGCTTAAAGGCACCTGTGGAGGATGGGGGCGATGAGGCCGAGGAGGACAGCGAAGGTGGCGCCAATGGGCGTCGATATCCGGTCAGAATCCGTCGTCAGCCGCCACCTTTCGTCTACGATAATGGTCAGTGGATGTCCCTCTGTCGTGCTTCTCTTCTCTTTCTCTCTTTTTCCAGTTTATGTTGATTTTGAACTCATTCATTTTATTTTTGGCCTTTGTGGAGTTCTATCTGTTTTGTTATTTGTTATCATTTTTGCCATGAAAATCTACTACATTATGTTCTGTTTATAAATGTTATTATATTCTGTATGCTACTGTTCATATTCAAGTAGTATGTAACAAAATAGTTTAAACAGTGAAAATTACATGTTGCACTTAATAATAGTTCGCATATTTCCTATGTTGTGTTATCAGCCAATTAATTATTTTATTGTTACATTTTAACCTGTTCAGTAAAAAATTACAATTAATGTTATAAATAATTTGTTAAGGTTTCTCAGAAAACGTGCGTACTAAAATATATCTAATAGCAAAACTATCGAAATCCACAAAAAATAATGTATTAAGTAAAAGTAATTCAGAATACGCTCAAGAAGATTTGAGCATACTATAATGCAATTTTTTTTAATAATTACATTTTTAGTAAACTTGTTAAAACATTTGAATTTATATCATGGCTGGCGGTGTACGCGTAACACTTAATGAACAATACAATGTTTGATAAAGTTTTATCTCTTCCAGAGCGTATTCTGTATTAATTTTTATTAATACATTTTTAATTTCTTTTAAATAACAAAACTTCCTTTTACCTTCTGTCCTGATATTTAATGTTTGGTATCATTTTTGATAAATTATTTCTATCTGTTCTAATGTATCTCAAATGAATGAAACTATTACTTACTCCAGCATTAACCATTTACAGAGCACCAATCTCGTCGACGGTTCACAGACCCCTTCCACTCCCCCAAACAGTCTAAATCGAAGAAGTTTTCACACAGGTCCTTTCGAAGTCGGTGAGTTGACTTTGAATGAAGTATATTAATTAACATCTGCACTTCATACACGTTCCATTTAAACAGTTTCCACGAGTTTCTCCTTAAATAATAATTTAAGATATTTCATCTGGTGCAGATTCCACCTACTTATTAATACTATTATTATTATTATTAGTACTGCCTTTGTTAATTTGGTGAACGTAATGATCTTTAATAAAGAATAGTATTTTTATTATTACGGTAAGTGTAACCGTATTTTTTATAAAACAATTGCAGAAACATTATTTGTTATGGTTAAAAGTTGCATTCATTTTTTAGAATTGTTTCGGTGATTTTGTTACCCATGACCCCTTGAAAACCCTTCAATTTATTTGTTACATTATAAATTATAATAATCTAAATAAAACTGGCATAACTATTTTCTAGGTCAATATTTCAATGTTAAAAGTGTCTATTTTGTGTTTCAATGGAGTCTTCAAAATTCCTATTTCTGTTATATCAAAATAGGTAGACTATAAATTGAAAGAACTAATCGATTAATTGATATTCATTCGTTACTCTTGTAATTATCGTTACATTTTGCGATAATTCGAGGTATGTAATATATTAAAACAGATTTTAATCCCAATAATGATTATTATTATGTTAGTTATATGTTTTATCGGCGAGAATAGGACCCCTTTTAGTTTGATCTAGTTAGTCGTACGAACCCTAATTATTGAAACATATTATATGGAATCGAACAGTAATCGGGTCTTAGACAGGAACTGAAAATTTCAGAACAATAAACAGGGTTCCCACACCCTAAGGAATTCTTGAAAGGCTATGGAAAATTGATAATCCTTGACATCTTTTGTGTCGTTTTAGTTATTTTGAGTTGAGTATACCAGGATGAAACACATTGTTGTATTAATTGAGCCCCCTCCACCCACTCCCCTCCCCTGGTGACCCTCCAGATTGGAGCGGACACGAGACTCCTCCACGAGCAGCAGCAGCAGCAATGGCAGCAGCGACGAGGGCCACTTTGAGCGTCGTAAGGCCAAGAGTATGGCGCGGTCCAGGGCGCGCTTTCTGCCCATCAACTACTCCAATACCGACCTCAAGGTGAGTCGTGTCTGTGCCCGTATGTCCACAATGAGGCTGAAGGTCTCTGCTCACCAAGTGCGACGCGACGTGCGGCAAAATGTTAATTATATACAGTTGAATAAGCTTACTCTCACTGTCCTGAGCACGGCGAAATCAATATTTCAATACAAAACAAATATAGCTTAGACATATTTAATAAGTAGTATTTGGATATATTTTAATAAGTAGTGATATATACTATTTTATAATAAATGACAGTTTTAAGATATTTATAGTTAATTTAATTTTGTGGGTATAGGCCTTTACTTTTCTGCCGATAAGCTGTTGGTTACGCGACGGTGTGACAACTATACTTTGTTTCAACTTTTCCGAGTTCCTATTGGGCAATAAATGTGTTAGGCTGGACAGTGTCAGCCGATCTTGCCTAATTATATAATTAATTGCATTGTTTATTTTGTCAAGTTTATTTTAATGTATGCCCTATTTTAGCACGCAAATATGAGTTTTTACGAAATCTGAAGAGTTCCGCTTGGTTGAGTCGGCACGTAACATTTATACAAATTGGCAGCGGAATTAAAACTGGATTTAGATTAATGTCTTGTTACACTTTAATAAAAGACTCATAGCAGTAGGGTGAATTCGTGTTTATATTTATTTACGTCAACTCTCCTGTGACTGGTTGAAGTAAAACATCGAAAGCTTATATTGAGAATTTATCACTTATTCCATTTTCTATATAACAAATTTACTGCAGCGGAGCCTGCTGGTGGGATATGATGGTTCCTTCATGATTTTAAATATTTTATTTTATTTTATGGTTTTAAATAAGCATTTTGAAATAGTCCACAAAAAGAATAATATAACGGGTTTTGTTGATTAATTTGATGTGAAATTTAAATGCTTCTCAATTTTTTTCTTCATATTTTGATTTTTTTAAGTTGAATTTATTTCTATAATTTGAACAGTTTAAAGCAACAAAATATGAAGTAAGTTTATAGTTTAGTCAACCACAAAATATAACACTTGAAACATAGTATTATATAATTTATATTTCATACTATAATTATTTGTATTCTATAGTAAGTATTTCATACATATGAATCTCCTAATTTACCTTTATTTATATATTATTTTTGATTCATCACACTTTTCGTCCACTAAACCTGAGCCTTTCGTCTGAAAGTCTAGTAAACAGGAAATAGATTTATATTGGTGTGAACTATATTATTTTATTTAGTGTGCCTTACTTTTCTGAAACAATTATTCAATTAGAGAAATCTCTGTGTTCATAAATGACTATTAACAAACTACATTTAAAAAAATGGAGCCTATCAAAATATGTTCTACTGGAAGATAATTGACAATGAAGGGGGGTCCATCTCTGTTTATACTATTTAGTTATCATAGTTGAATTTTCTGTCATGTCAGGTGTACATTGAATTATAGTTATGTTTGTATACCTTTATTATGAACACCACCTCGTTGCATAGATCTCATCTACTCCACTGGAAAAGATAGATTGCCAGATATACTATTATTAGCAGCATGAAAGTGGAAACGCTGATGCTCCATTCACGATCCATTCCCTGTTGTTGAGCGGCGACCACGTTGTCAATGGGTTCATTCGTTGTGAACGTGGCAGGTTATCTGAATTACCGGTGCACAACGCCGCCGCTGCATCGTTCGTGTATTTTCTAGGAAAATACTATCGTGCCATTCTGTCGTATATTGACTAACATATTATTGCTTGTTTACTATTATCATGAGATAGTGTGCTAAAGTCACCGTTTAGTTTTGAGGAGCTTGTGTGGTTGAGCAGGAATTCGGTTACTTGTAGCTAAAAGTAGGGCATATTATTTGCTCTCCGGAATATACGCAGTAGATTACATTGTGGAAAATGTTTAGTTTTAAATTGTACTATTAAAATTACTCTTTTCGTGGACTTTATAGGTGGATTATTTTATTGTGGGGAGACTCTAATGATTTATTGAAGTGACATTAAAATAAGATCGATTTATATAATGAATAAGTTTATATTGATTTTCGGATTACTCCATAATTATATCTTAAATACAAAATATTAAGCAAAAGATCGATTGTTATTATTCAAACAAATTTAGACACATCTCTTCAAGTTAAATTCAAATATTGAGATAGTAAAATTAATTCAAAATATATAAGTCAATGATATAAGTAAAATTCAAGTACTACATTTAAGTGAAAAATTATAATGTAGGTATTAAGAACTTTTTATAGATTATTTATAAGAAGTTAAACGTTGAATGTGTAAATCATATGAACCCACATATCTTTTTTGTAAGTAGGGCTATGACGTATTGTTATTGTTTTGGTATTACGTTGATAATGGTAATAATACTTTATTTAATGTATTACATTAACTCCAACCAAAGTTTCCTATTTTTATGCTAGAAAGTTTATTCATTATTTTGACATAATATTATGGTGATTATTTCGATTATATTACAGTCATCTTTTCATCTGGAAGTAAGCATTATTTATGATTAATTAGGTATAATTCAACATATAAAGCTCATCATAATGTATGTTAACGCTATATGACATTGTCCAATGAGAGAAAGTATGCTAATAACTTTTCCTATCGATATTTTTACTCTAATTTGATGTCATTTCGTTACTTAAAGGCCGACTGAGTTATTATCTGGAAGTTATTTCTTAATTATTAACTGATTTGTTTTGGTGATATAGAGTGTTGTATTAAAAATATCCTTTTATTATTTAATTAATTAAATTATCCTTTTCGATTTTTCTAAATAATTCCTTTTATCCTTTACAAGTTTGATGTTTTCAATATATCTTTAAATTTGTAAATACGTTATTAATGTCATGTGTTTATGTTTATTATTTTAGAATAACAAAGATTACAATAGGTACCCATTTTACCTCAAACTATGGTTAAAATTGAAAACTACTCATTAAATATAGAGATTTCCCTGGCGGCATTTTGATAGAGATTGAAATATAATATATATTATTGTAAATTTTCGACAATACTTGTCTAGTTCGTGGAATGTCATAGTGATCAATGTTCCTTTTTGAAACGTGTACATAACAATAGTATATATATTAATGTGTGTGAACTATATTTTCCTAAACTACGCGTTTATAATATTAAAGCTAAAATAAATACTGTACAAAAAAGGATTACTATATAATAATGGGAATGAAAATGAATGCAAATATTTTTATTATAATACTAATAATTGAATTTAACCACAAAATCAGTACAGAGTACTATCAGAGTGCGAGTAGAAGAAAGTTACAGAAAAATGCGAAAAATTCCTTTCAACGACAATAAATAGGTGAAGAAGAACGATGGTTGCAACACAGATACGTGAGAGCACACAACCTTTCGCTAGATTTATATATTATAGATTTATCTCAATAATTCAAATTATTGACAATAGCTGCATTATTGAAGTGTCATTTTTTTTATAAATTAAAACAAATATGTTTAATTAAAATTGTACTATTTTAATTTATGGTATTTCACTGTATTATAAAATCTATATCTTCTGCAAATAGTTAAAAAGGTACGTAGGAGACACCTAAAAGAGGTACCTACTCGAATAAAGGAACACAAAGGGGATTTTAAGAGGTCAGCCATGTCAGAGCATTACAATACAATAAATGCCACAACCCCCAACAAATATCAACCGTTCTTTTTAGTGTAAGAATTTTTGAATTTATACTAAAGATCACCCCGACAAACAATTTAAAGAAGCTATCCACATCCGTGATGAGATGCCAATGATTAATCGGGATCGTGGATGGATATCTCTGGGTTTTAGATTTGTTATCCATTTTATATAAAATATCTATCCAGTCTCTGCCTACTTATCTATATTGATTTTTATAAATTCTTATTTTTCCAACAATTGATATGAAATGTATACCTAATAATTTAGTTTGATTTTTACATATTTGAAATATGAGTCCATAAATGTATAAATAAATGCTTTTAGTTTTATTAATTTTATAGTGTTCAAGGAAGTTACCCGAAATTTATATATAATATTGAAGTTTTAACTATCGTACTTATTTTTAATTTTTATAATAATTCAGTAAAAATGGTAATGTTTTATTTAATTGGGATGAAGAATTGTGGTGGGGTCTGTAAGCGTTTCAGTTTTAATTTCTTGGACGATATACAAACAGAAATTAATTTAAAATAACCCTTTTGTTTAAATTGTTAAGTTTAGATTTGTTTTAATCACAATAATGGAACACAAATTTGATAAAATTAATATTTATCCGGTCGAATACTTATAGGTGTATTTTCGTTTTTTAAATATTTATGTTTACTTCTCGCGGTTACTTTGATAATTCACTTTTCATTTATTTGTGCAATATCTTCATGTTATTGCGTACTAATTAATATTGATTAACGAAGTTATTATTAGATAATATATAATTATACTGATCTACTGACAGAAATAGACTTTCAATCGTGTTCCGTGTTGTAAATAATGATATTTGGTATGGGGCCTACGTCCTGTTAGTGAAAGAGAACCACTGATCTGCGCGCCTTTTGATTTAATTCCATTTTTTCTAATGACTATCTTGTTTCATTGTAAAATTAAGAAATTGAACATTCATATTTACTCTTCAATTTATTCATTTAAGAACTTGGTACTTAGCTTTTGCGAACCGAACCGAAGTGTAGTGTTTTATTTTCTGTCATTATAGTTCTGTGTGTGAAGGCAGACTGTCTGTTGTTTTAGAATTGAAAGGCGCGGAATGGAGCCGATTATTTTATCCTAATGTAACTTTCCACATCACATTGCCTCAAGTTTAGTTCCAAGATATACGAATAACATTATCACCGCGTTATGAACCGGTTAGTGCGGATAGCTTTTAAGAAACGTTTTGTCTTTCTGTGTGAATTAATGGGACCTCATTTTGTTGTGTTTTACTAAACTGGGACCCCTCGGTAGTCTTTGTCGAGAATAATCAGGTTGGTGTTTTGCCGAAAGTGTTTTCTCGTTTTCATTGGCGGCGTTGTATTTTATTATTTTTTGATAATTATTAAGTTTAGACTATTGTGTTAGAACGATTATACTTGGAAATATATAATTATACAGTCCAATGAAGTCATTTTTAAATATAGAAGGGACCGATCAGCTTATTTGCTTTATAAGTCTTATTTTGACTTTATTTTTGAAAATAATATACAAAGTGAACGAACACAAATTTGTGAGATATTTAACCAATTGCAGCGCTACTTTAGGTTAGTATTGTTTTTCATTATTTATCGACTAAATTCGGTAAAAAACTATTCAACTTTTTTCAACATTCCACAACTATGTTGTTATCTACATTGGAACCGCAGAAACCATTGATCATTAATTAATAGTGTTACATGATCACAACTAAACAATTCAAGTAGGCATTGCTCGTTTTAGCAAGATTAAACATTAATATAACAGTGCGTCGAACAGTCAGCAAAACCTGCAAAATAGAATAATTTGTAAAATTATGTTTAAAAGACATTTATGCAAAATTTAAAAATATTTAATTTTTTACAATTTTTAATATTAGGCCTAGTTTAATTTTACAATTTATTACAATAATAAATTCACTGTTGATTCTGATTAACTTAATTCTTGATTAACGACGATTTGAATTTAAAAGGTTATTGGTTGTTTATGTACGGCGTGAACTATCAGTATATTAAAAATTGTGTTCACAGTTTTTTGTTTTATACTTAATAGTTCGGCAAAATTGGCAACAAAATACACCAACATTCTGGTTAACTGCGTTCAACACTTTCGTTTAGTGATTATAAACCATGATTTTATTTTAAAGATATTCAGATTATAATTATACGAAAAAAACACAAATAGTCATAAAGCAAGTCTTTTTATTCGTATCAGAATTGTGAGTGCTATGAAAGTCACCTAGAGGGTATACTCTGGAAACCATAATACATAGCTAATAACTACAATTACAATAATTTAAATAGAGAGGAACTCATCTACAATGGTACACAAGTATTACACAATATTTGTCAGGGAAAGGAAAATACAGTACACTGAAAACGTTGTCTATAATAATAATAATAATATATATATATATAACAAAAACAGTAGCAGTCCGTCTTAATTCTTGGTGAGACCGAGGAGTCGTCTGATCGCGTGTGACACGGAGTCCACGATGGCGGGGTTCTTGAAGAGCTTCCTGGCGTAGTGGCGCGCCCCGTAAGACAGCGTGTCGATGTGGTCCACATTGTAGGCGGCCATGTTGTTGGCGACGCAGTTGGCGAACTCCATGTCGCACACGCACAGATCGTAGGCGCAGCGGAGGGCGCTGTCCTTGGACTCGCGGTTCTTGCAATCTATGTTCTTGTTGTCATCGCTCCACTCGTATCTGGATGGTGTGTTTTAGAGAGAGAGGAGGGGGGGGGGGGGGGTAACAATCGGTTATCAACCGGGAAACTTGTACAGCGTGAATTTTCTTTTGGTGTATATAAAGGCTTTTTGCATAGTGAACAAAGCTGTTAAAAATGATTTTTTTTTACACATTTATACCCTTTTTTCATTAGAGCAATTTTTATAGAAATTTGCCGCCGCCTGTTTAAATTGAAAAATTTTATTTTTAGAAATCAATAATTCTGTTAATTTTGAATATTTAAATCGTCATTTTATCAGAGAATTAATGTTATATTTGAAAATGGTGTGATTAACTAGATAAATATTTAAAATATAATTAGTTCAGCTAAATATTTCAAATTTTCAAAACCCTTATAAATTAGTGACGTTGAAAACTATGATAACATAAATGTTACAAAGTTGGATCAAATTCGTATTGAAAGTTACACTATAAGAACGAATCATTAATGGATGATATTACAGTACATACTATGTCGATGGGACATTGCTTTAAGGTCGATAACTATGGCTGGCCTATTCCATTACCTATCCAATGGTCACACAAACACAGACGGACCCCCCACACCCCCCCACCTCCCAACAACCACCGAACCCACCCACCTGGTGTAGTAGTTATTGTGCCCCATCGAGCCCCCGCCGCACATGATCGACTCGTCAATCGCCCCGTAGCACCGGTTGTGCTCATTGCAGCACGAGTCGATGCTGTCTATGGGCGGCTTGCCGGAGTTCTTGCCCCGACAGTAGTTCCCGTAGCCGATGAAGTTGGCCGCATTGAAGCTGGTCCTCAGGCGCACCATGTCCGAGAGTTGGTCGGTTCGTCGTTTCACCTGGGTCTCTATCTCGTCGCTGGCCTCCTCCACGTTGTTGTTGTTGTCGTCGAGTATGCTTCTACCGTGGCACGACAAGATGATCACGGCCGACACGAGAGCCCAGAGGGGTAGAAGTTTGAGCATGGTTCTGGTTTCTGTGTGCGGTTGTTGTGAGCGGGTGCACTCTTGGACTGGAAACTTGGTGTGTGTGAATCCCGACTTGTCTAATTAATATATTCTGCCTGTTGGCACCACCACGTCCGCCTATCATTGTTTTCAAGCCACGTGGTTCCTACTTCTGGCGTATGTGGTTAATACTATTGTATAGTGATTTTGTGTCGGATTGTGCAAAGTGTTGAGTGGACCAATCACAGCAGAGGCAATTTTATTTACAATTAAATTGGATATTTTGATGGATTTCGTTCATTACGCTGAGTCAAACTCTTTTTAATATAATTAATGTTCAATTTAATTTATCGCCTTGTCTAGTTCTTATGATAATAATTATTCATGCGACAGTTTTGGCTATAATTAATAAGGTTTAATTGTTTATACACATTGGTGCATTACTTTCTTCCCTAAAAAGTGATAAGTTAGTTTTAGAACCTTCTACATACTTATATAAGAAAGATCCATTTCTATGTAAAATGGCTTTAGTAAAATATCTTTTGGGATCATAGGCCATATCATATGCTATGTAGGTAGCCTCCTACTATAAAAATAACACATAATTTACTTCAGAATTCGTTTTAAAGATTACCGACATCAAGATGTGAATATGTGAAGCTAATACTAGGAAACTGAAATGGGTTTTTCATGTGTATGTATTAATATATAATTATTGTGCCACTTTTTTCAGAGAAAGTAATATTTACGGTTGCATTATTCTCTGATACGTCGCTAAATATATTGATGATCACTGTTATTAATTTTTCATAGCAACACTGGATTGCCAATGTAGCCTAATGGTCAATATATACAGTTCTATAATCAATAAAATACTTTCCCGTTATATAATAATGTCTTATTAGTGTACACGCATTAATTAATACTGTCTATCATTTAGTTTAGTATTTGAGACGACTTCAATTTTAAGCAGGAAACGTATTTTATGTTGTTGACTGAAAAGTGAATAACTACATTACAACAGTTTTCAAAATAATTTTTTCCCTAAATAACATTTTTACATTGAGAAGGCATCTTTTTCTACTATATTGTACTTTGGTTTTATGATAAAATCTATTTTTCTAATTCAATTAAAAATAGTGTAGATAATTGAATACGTTCACTTTTTTTAAATATTAATCTTAAACCAGTATTCTTAGTTCTTGGGTTCTTACGCCACAGGCAAATTTCATGGAATTTTGGGGAAAATGAAATGTCAGGGAATTTCTTGAGGAGGGGAATTTTAGCATTAAAATTTTGTATATTATATTAATATAATGTTTTATTGAATATTTTGCTATATAGAGACCCATTTTGTTTTTAAAACATTTCTGTGTAGAACAGATCCAGTAGGATACACATATAAATGGTGACCTGTATAGAAAATATTAAAAAATAATTAAATTATGCGACCTTTGTTTTCATTTTATTAATAACAAAAAAACCGTTTTCAAGCGAAATTGCAATTGTTTTATAGTTTATTTAAATAACAAAATTGAATATTCAAGATATGAATTTAAATAATAGGATGAAACATCATCATAACATGAGAATGGTAAAATGTTATCCACTAATTTTGTAAAGTCTACATCCAGAAAAAAATATGAATTCTACACTTTCATATTACTTTAGACTTTCAATAGGCAAATTAGCATCAAGGATACCATCTTTACAATTAGCTCCATCATTCACCACCGTGACACTTCTTTCAAGTCTAGCTATTATACTATGCAGACTTTACAAGATAACTGGATAACATTATACGTTTCTATGTTATTAATAGCAAATTTCATACAAATTATAATATAAAACTTTTAATTTCTTAATCGATTAATGTTTTATTACTACACTATCGAGATTGTTTATTGTATTATTGATTTTTTTTATTCACCTTACTATTTTAATTATTTGCTAATTACATTTTGGTATTTTAATCAATATTACATAATAGTTGTAGTTTCACTGGAAAAGGTCTTTTTATTATTAAGATAACCGAAGTCATGGTCGCATAATTGAAGCATTTTTTCTACAAACCCATTTTGTTATTCGATAACTCTATGGACTTTATTATTTGGAAACATTAATCTATTTTATGACGTGTTCAGTCGGCATAACTTTTATAATTAGAACTATCACTATTACAAATAACATCTAAACTATTAGTAAATACAAGTATTTTCGTGATGTGGTAAAGTTGTCTGCGTTGCCAGCAAGATTTCCGGATATAATAGCTTACGACATAAGTTTACAGATAAGAAAGCCGCACCACCCGACTGCTCAATATTTGTAAACGTGGTGCCTATTCATGTCAACAATATTATATTATTTCGGAGTCTGCAGCGAAGCCAAACCAGTGAGTGTGTGTTTGTGTCATTGAGATGTCGACAATCCGCTATCTTTTGGGCCTACTTTTGGTTACGATTTTGTGCAACGCCTACAATGTCGACCGAATTCAGGATCTGGTTGGCCGGCGACTGGACCAGATGGCCAACATGGTCCGACTGAAGACCTCCATGGAGGCCACCAATCTCATCGGCTACGGGAACTACTGTTTCGGCGGGAGCATGTACCGCAGGACCCGTAAGGGGGTGAAGAAGCCGCTGCGAACCATGGACGGCATTGATGTGTGCTGTAAGCTGCATCGGCGCTGTTTCGTGGAGATCGACAAGACTATCCACTGCAACAACGGCTCGATGGTGCACAGCAGTTTCCTCACGCGATACGACTGGCATCGGACCCCCAATGACCGGGTCGTGTGTGAGAATCGATACCGGCAGGAGATGCGGCACGAGTGCGCCTACAGGGTGTGTTTGTGTGACATGGAGTTCGCCAACTGTGTCCACGACCACCTGCACGAGTTCACCACCAAACATGTCGGCTATATGGCGCGAACAGTTCGGGGGCCGGTGCGAGAGTTCATGAGAGATAACGCGGAAATTGAGTGGAGTGGGAATGCTGTATTGAATCTGATCCGGTTGATTAGTTGAGCGTTGCTGATTTGTGTAGTTGGGGGTCAGAGGTGGGACTTGGGTTTTATTCCCGCTGTGATTCATGTTTGCAATCAGTCCCTAGCTAGTATGTATCTCGCTGTATATCTCAATTACTATATTGTAAATTATTGTTCACTGCGTGTTTTGGTTTTATTAAAAGAGATTCATCAACATTGCTGTTTATTCTTTTTACGTATATTCTGTGTAGTCTTTCTTGGCTTCTCATTTATATATCTCAATTTTCTGAACGTTTTAGTAAAGAATAAAAATGTTCTCAAACTTTAAAATATTTATTATAATTGAATGAACTATTTTAATAATAACATATTATACATTTTGTGAACATTACTATTTCCTTTAAAAATATGATTAGAAGGACGCGATATTACACTTTTATAGAACACCGACTATATTATGTAATATAATTCTCATGATAATATTGATTTTCTTTAATGAACTGTTGGCGTCTATTACATTTTGAATTCAGATATATGGATTGTTTTTTGGATAGGCAGTACAAATTTTAATTTATTGATTTTCTATGTTTGTCAAGCTTTATCGTAGAATAGAAAAATAAAAAAAATAGAAGAAAATAAAAAATTAAAAAAATAGAAAAATAAAAAAAATTATAATTAGCTCTGTTTTGTATTATTCGAAAAAATAAAATTATTTATTTGTAAATCTTACTTCGGTAGAAACAAATACCTTACCTTAACAACTACCTTATCAAATATAATCAGATGGCACTAAATAGAAGATAATTAATTAATACAAAACCGGACATTTACAAAATACTTTAAATGCAGAAAAACATAATAAAGTGGGGAATCGTATTGATATTTAAAGATAAAAACTATTGGTTGACCTCAGAAACCAACCAAAATTTAAAAAAAACGATGTATAACATTATAGAACAATCTTCTTCTGACAATGCGTAATAAGTATCTGTTGAGAGGCTATTTTATTAATTTATCAGGATAAAATCTTATATTACAGGAAGCAAAGAGTGGTTCCTTTATTATTATTCCCCTTAAGTTACACTCGCCGTGACTCAACGGTTGAAGGTTCGCCTCACAATCCCGAGGTCGGGTTCGAATGGGTTCGAATCCCAATCATAGCATATATTGTAGAGTAATTGGTGAAATGGGCGCGTTTCGTAAACTTTTCACATTGATCCGTCCCTGAGTGTTTAATTAAGTGGATAAATAAATAGATTTGTCGTTAAATAATTTAATTAATTACATTTGACCTAGTTTAGTTAATCAAGGTAACGGAAGTACTGTAATGTTTTGAAGATGAGAGGAGTAACAAACCTATCACTATTTAATTCCTGGTTTCAAATTTATATTGTAAGAAAATCGTGTAGGAAAAGTTGAGACTTTGCAATGTTTTAATGCAATCTTCAATCGAAAAACAATGACGTGTGTAGATGATTTCCGCGGCAACAAATACCAAAAGATGCACAAATAATAATTTTAAATAAACTATGCCAAGATCGATAAACAAATGTAGAGATTCGTTATATATTTTTTTCAGACAGCTATTGAAGTTGTGTCAAATAAGAAGAATATCCAACTATATCCCTGATTTCATACATAAAATAAATGGTATCAATTGTGGCGTATTTTCATTATAGTATGTGGTTCATATATCTTTTGTGTTTATATATATATATATGTGTATTAACACCATAACATTAATTAAATAATTATTATGGACTCCTATTTAAATATGTCAAACATATTTAAAATTTAAACAATATAATTATAATAGAATTACTAATAATTAATTAATAGTTCAAATTGAATTAACTAAATAATCGTATTTATAAATCAATAGGAAGTATAGATAAATATATAAATCTTAAAGATATAATAGGTACATCGTTTTTTTAGTTTTTTTTAATTCTCGAATACACATAGGTATTGTTGGGTGTTGTAACATTTATTGTTATGTTCTGACATGACTGACATCTTAAAAATCCCTTTTCTGAATGGCTGTATATTGTGTTCCTTTATTCGATTAATATGTAGCTCCCTTGGTTTCCCGAAAGTATAGCAGGGGTATCGCTCCGTAGAAATAGGGAACTTTGCCGTAGATTATAGTATTTTGTTTTGAAATAAATATAAGTTGTAACTTATTTCTAAATATTTGATCCCAGCTTTTTACCCTAGCTGTTTGATATATTTCAGATAATATTTTAATGCTTTTAGTTTTACATTATTTTTTATATAATAAATGCTCAGATTGAAGTTTTTAAATTGACTTGTTGACACTGAACATAGAGCCTTGGCTTAGTTACATGAAAATATTGGTTAATTAGAAGTTTTTAGTGATTGTTGATTGCTAGAAACTAATCACATACTAATGTTGAGTATATTATAACATCGTAATATTGTAATTGTTATTATCAACAATGGTTTAATTCAATATTATATTCTTGGCTTCAGCTTCAATTTAATATTATTATTTATCCATACTTTGTGACGTTATAGCGTTTGTATTTCCGACATATGTGAATGGGCGGATCAACGCCATTGTTAAAAACCTCTATAAGCTCGATATCTGAAAGCCACATTTCCTGATGACATCGCGGATTAATAACAGCCAAGCTTTATAGAAGAAAGCTGCGGTAAACGTGGTTCAACCATCCAACTCAATCCAGTATATTGGTACAAGACACAACTTCGCTTAGTGCTCCACGCAGACTTTCACAATTATGGCCTCCTACATTGCGCTACTGACTGCAACGATGTTCTGCCTCTGCTATCCCCCCTGTGGCGGTTTCAATGTCGACCGAGTAGAGAGTATTGTCGAACGCCGCCTGGACCAGACCGCCGAAATGGTGCGACTCAAGAGCACAATCAACGCCGTCAACTTCCTCGGCTACGGCCACTACTGCGCGGGCGATCGGAAGAGTGCTCCCCGCGTGGCCAATAAGGCGATCAAGCCCGTGGACCCGATCGATCAGTGCTGCCAGATGCACCGCCGCTGCTACCAGGCGCTCGACGACTCGGCCCAATGCGGCAACTACTCGGTGGGCCATGACAACCTCCTCAGCGAGTACAACTGGCACAAGACCGTCCACGACCGGATTGTCTGCGAGGACGGCGATCGGCAAGAGACCCGCGTCAAGTGCGCCTATCAGACCTGTCTGTGCGACCAGCAGTTGGCCAACTGTATCCGGGACAACCTGGTCCAGTTCAGTGTGGACAGTGTGAACAAGGAGGGGCTCGAGCTGCGGGAGAAGATTAGGGAGGCTTTGCAAAGCCCGCTGTTGGGGGACTTAGACCTGGCCGAGGCGTTGGTGAAGTTTGCGGTGGAGGTGGACCTGGTTAGGTCGGATGATGGGGAGGTTAAGATTGACGATGATGGTGATGAGGATGTTTTTGAGTGGTAATAATCTTGACTGTATTTAGCTAGTTGATATAGACGACTATTTATTATTTATTACTATTACTCTTTATATATACTGTGCTGTATTTTCTTATTTAGAAATAAAGAACCATATTATCTTTAAAAAAGACTTTTCAATTCATAGTTTCTGCATGTTTGTTGTTTGATATATAATATGTATTGTCAAATAGCTCCTTTTTTTAGATACTTCTAAATAAATGCGTTGCTACCTTTTAATTTATGTTTTTTTCTTTTAAAATAGAATTCTTTTTATTACAATTGTTAAATGTAAGCTGCTAATAAATGTTTAGTTAAATGCTTTCTAGAGTACTGGTTTGTTGTACTTTTAGCAGGCCTATTCCTATTTTAGTTTTCCTAATTTTATTCTGTATAATCAATGCTCAGAGCGTCTTCACCATTTCAAAACCTTTATTATATTTTTTTATTGTGTGAAAAAAGGGACTAAAACACTCTGTCTTATTGAAAGGTTCAATGGCCTTTAGTGTATTGGTAACATTATTGTTTTTTTAGATACTAATTATATTAAATCTATTTCATTGCATGAATCATATCGTATTTTTTTAACTTTTATTAACGCACTGTTGTGTCTTGACAATCGTATATAGCGTATCTATCTCCTTATTTATTCATATTTAACTGAAAAGTTACAAAACAAAGTTTTAGTCTAATACAAGAAGAATGAAGTTGGAAATACTTCTTGCGAACCATTTATTTGTGTTAACTATAAACTAAGAAACATTAAAATCTGGAAATTCAAAAAAAATTAACCTTCGGAACATTATAGAACTTAAGCTATATAAAAACCCTTTTTTTAATATTTAGAACTATAGCCTACATGTTTTTATCTGAACATGGCGAAACTCAAAATTGAGAATTAATGCAAATATTTAGAATATTTTATGAAAATTAATAATTTAAATTAAAATAAAATTTTTGGAAAGTATTATCTTTTCTAGAGTAGTGATTTTTAACTTGTAAAAGCTTTCATATATAAACATTAATATGCAATGCATAAAAATAATCTCTACTTTTGAAGTTTGTCACTTTTATTGACATTTATTATTACAATATTACCTTTATTTTATTAGGTTCATGATTATTACATTAAGTTTACTATTTTTATAAATGTATCGACATATATAGTTGATTTCGGATGTCTACTCATAATCTCATATTATATTTCACAAAACCCTACTTATAGCACCACTTCACGTCGTTAAATACCTTCAATGAAGCCCTTTTTTGTAAATCTTCTATGGAGGCAACAATACATTATCAACTAACCGAAATGTTAAATCTCAAATGAATTATTTCGACCTGTTACAGTATTGATTTGAGATTGGTAGGCCATATATAGTGTAGGTGGAACCTTAAAATGAATCCTAAAAT
The DNA here is from genome assembly GCA_034780555.1 of Coelogynopora nodosa. NCBI lineage: Eukaryota > Metazoa > Platyhelminthes > Proseriata > Coelogynoporidae > Coelogynopora > Coelogynopora nodosa. The sequence goes on along the minus strand of JAUZND010007442.1, from coordinate 8,961 downwards.
TCATCAAATTAATGTTTTAGTGTGTATTTATAATGGATACATTTTCAACATTGCACTGTAATCGTCATCAAATAATTAAAAACTTTTTTTATAACATTTCAATTAAAAATATAGGCTATCTTGAAACAGATTTATTGGTATATGTGCAAATCAATATTATTTTTGAAATATTCAGATTACTCCTATTAGGCCTATTTGAAATTCAATTGATTACAATATGTAACTTGTGTTCCTAATAGTTGTTCCTATATTATTTTTTTGTTTTTTTAAAACCTGATTATATATTATAATATACCAATCTATATAAAATAATGTATGTTATATCTTATGTAGTGCATTTTGGAAGACATATATATATATATTTAATAGTTTTTTGTTACAATATTGGAAATATATTACAGTTAAGAGTTATTCCCCTCTATAAAGAACAAAATAACAATGAAATGAGAAATAATTAATTTCAGAGAATAATATATTATTAATTTTAACGTAAAAGAAAATGAGCTATTTTATATAATATTGTAGTTCCTTTTTAGCTCAAATATAGGAATAGTTGATATACAGCTGTTTATGATGAACATAAAGTATTGTTCAGTGTTAGACAAAGTTACAATACACGTGTTTTCACAGAAGTTGAAGATCGAATCATCATTTGATTACAATAGATTCGACACTATAATATATAATATAATAAGCAGCAACTAATAACAAGATCTGTATTTCGAATTACTGTTCATAAAAACACTGACAACACATGATGCAGAAAGAACACCATCAGGGGAACATGGCAAGAAATGTTTTGATGAGTTGAGTCGTGTTCTTCTGCAACGCTGGATTCTTCGCCAACTTCACTCGAAACTGTCGTTCAACTGCCTGCTGGGCGGCGTAGTTCTTCTTGTTATAGATCTTGATGTTGTGCCGGAGACACTGCTGGAACACCTTGTCACACTGGCAGAGTCTCTCGGCGCATTCATGGGCGACAACGGGTTTCTTGCCCTTATTGTGCATACAGACGATGTCCCCGTTCTTGTTCTTCCGCCACTGGTACACCGAGAGGTAGGTGTCGAGTTTGACGGGACCTTTCACCCCGCATTGGGCTGTCTTTGTGAGGACACGATAGCAGTGGCCGTGCTCCTTGCAGCAGTTGTCGATGTTGTCCGCCGCCTTTGTTGTTGTTGTTGGCCCCTTCTTGTGCGGCCCGCAGAAGGTTCCGTAGCCGAACAGCTTGCCGGGGTCGATGGGGGAGAGCATGTCCCCCAGTTGGTCGAGTCGGCGTTCGGCTGGTTGGGCCACTTGGTCGGCATTGTTGTAGGCGGCGTTGTTGCTGTGGTAACACAAAATGGTGGCTATCAGTAGTGGAATGAGGGCCGCGATTGTTGACATCTTAGGAACACAGACTATCTTCTCTGTGGAACACACCAGAATATGTGATGTAAACAAAATATGATTTGAATCACCACCACCACCACGTTTACATTATTATAGTCGGCGGAGAAACTTTCCACTTTGTAAATAAATGTATTGTTTATCGTCCGGAAATCTGGTGTTTATAATACAGAATAAGTTTCTATGCCGTTAAGCTTAAACTAAACAATAATAATATGTTATTATTTGAATGAGCGGATTATAACTGGCAAGTTCAGATTTAAAATGATATCCGATTTATGTTTCCTTATCTTGGATTAGAAAATAGTCGGAGATATTTGATGTATGGTGTTAATATAGTAAGATGAAATTAGTATATTATATTTGTTATAATTCTTTCTGCCTTGAACAAATACTGACAGTGTTTGGAATAATGCTTTGACCGTTGTCGTGGAATTATATAGGCCCTACTTATGAAGCTGTTATTCGACTATAAATAGATATGTTTAACTGTTTTCCTTACTGCATTGTTATGTGACTATGATCCTACGTTACCGGTATTTGACATTATATCTAATCTGATAATGTTGCACCTAAATCCCGAGAAGTGAGCCCCAATGTCCCGAAATTATACAACAAAATCCAGAGTATTTTCGTTACCTCATTTTCATAAAAATTGTTGTTTTATTTATTTTTAAAATGCAGCATTAAACTTTTAAACAATATTAATAAATACGTAAATATTCAGTTTTTTCAATCGATATGGTGTGAAAATAAGGGGATGTGGGAGGTGACAAACATAATGGAAGATCATATATGATATAATTGCATGCTGAATCTAATAGAAAAATAATATAGGTGATGTTGTGAACAGTCTTAATGTTTTTTTTAGCATTCTATAAAGGTTAATATTATAAAAGTATACCTTTCGTGTAAATAATAAACAAAGTGTCTCTCGCTTCAGATGTAGAAATGTATTAAATCCTACTGATAAGTTATTTATATTGTGCCGATTAATCATTTTATAAGCAGAACAGTTTAAAATCCAATTAGTGAGTGATGAGTGTACTGAATTATAAAGAGACATATTACATAATATTTTATATTAATTATATTAATAAAACATTTCATTTAAAATTGTAGCATAAAACATTAAAGTTAAAGTAATTGTGGATGTAATTGAAGTCGTTTCATCTAATTACAAAGAAAAGCTTAAGTTGTAATTAAGAGGATTTTCATCGTCTTGCAGATGTCTTTTGTGTTCTTTAAACTTACTTAAACTACACGTGTCAAGTTCATATTCGAAACAAAAACTATAAGACCAGAAATTAGTCCAGGTATACATTTGTAGAGTTTTAGTATAACAAATAAATTGTAATATAACTTTGGTGAATTCATTCATTTAGATAAAAAAAAATGTTAATTGATCTCATTTGACGGTGTGTTTTAGATAGATTCAGCACAGCAATACATTTTAATATATGTTGGATACAATTAAATAACAATATCCCCCTTTATTTGTTTTAATCTACAAAAAATGTTGTGCTGTTGTCGTGTCTTCTTTCTTGGATAGCTGCCATAAATCGATAAAGAGAATGTGACATTGGTCTAAAGTGGTTGTATATTGGATTGATGTCGATGTTGTAAGTTACAGAAATATAGTCACAGTTGTAACAAGAGTGATAAAAAGTGTAGCTGGTCGAATAGAACGAACTATTTAGACTTTTTGTAAATTATTCAAATGTTTTTTGAGTTATAATTATTTTAATAGTAAATCGATACCAACATAAAAATTACACTAAATATATATGTTTTGATTTATGACTTATATTTATTTAAATTTATTTAATATTTGTATTCTTCTAATTTTAGTTTCAATCATTTCTGTCTTTTTAACATTATTATCAATTATGTAATAAAATAACACTTTTAGTCAGCTGTTCACAAAAGTTATCTTTCTTTTCGCCTAAATTTCATCAACAGTAATAGCAATTTGAAATTGACAGATATCTCAGAAAGCGGAAATTGTTTTATTTCCAAAAGGTCAAATCGTGACGTCACTGCTATCGACCCATGTTACCAATTTTTTGTAAATATTATTTCTGAAAAAAAGTATATATCCTATATTTAGCCTATGTTTCAAAATGTCAGCGACACAAAAATTTCAAATATTAATTTGCTTCAATTTGAAATGTATTTTGAAAAATCATTACGTCATCTCGTTGACCTGTTTTTAGTCGATGAGTTGTTATTTATGATTTATTTATCGTATCTTTCTTATCAACTCTAAAAACTGTCTTTAATTAATCACTTGTTTCTCGTTTTCAAATTCGTTTTAAGTCAGTGTTCTTCCTATTATTTTATTTTACATTTAGATTATCAGGCTTTCAGCAAAGAAGTGGTAACTTCACTCAATTGTTTAATTTTATCTTAATCGATTTATTTCATAATTTAAATCTCGAAACATGCTGAGAGTGGACTGACTTCCTTTCTGTTTTAAATATTAGAATTTTTAAAAGTCAACTTTCTTATTTTCTAATTTATTTATAAATATATTATATGTTATTGAACTACGACGATTCGATTAAAACATTTTCTTCGCAGATAATTATAATATAAAATAAGCATTTCTTAAATGTACATTATAGAGATGCACATACTTATAACCTTTTTGCTCTGCATTTTATATTATTATGTTTTAAATACAGCTACTATTTCACATAAAGCGTTTTTATTTGGTTTACTTTATTGGTATTTATTTGTTGAATCTTGTTATTAAATCTTACTATCAATATATATCTATAAATTGTTTTAAAGTTTTTTTTAGGTAGAAGCTCTCTCATAGCATTTTTAGATAACATTATAAGTAGCTAAGGCCAGTTTCGTTATGTCACTTAAAGAATGAAAATATATTTATAGCTAAAACATATATTTCGATGTTACAACTCAAAGGGGACCAAAATACGGATTGAAATGGGTTTATATTGTACATACAAAAGTTATATTAATAATATTCTTAATGCGTAATATTTACCAAAATGTTTATTTTATACCTGCCGATGAACCGGGTTCAATTAAATATTAAAAAAGGTAGAACTTCAAAGATCTTATGTTTGCACGATTGTATATTGAATTAAAGAAACTATTAGTATAATAAGTGGACATGCCAAAAAGTGTACCGAATAAACAATAAAGCTAGTACAGAAGTAAATACAAATACAGCGACACCACTTGAACAATCAAAGCTAGATGTCGCTATCAAGGAAGTCAGTGTCAAGATCGTCTCCAAAGTCAGAGTCCATCGAGAGATCGTGGTGGTCCGAATCGTCCGACAACTCATCCCCAGACTCCATGATAGCCTCGGCGACCGTCTCCTTCTCCAGCGCCTCCATCAACTGCTTCACCACCTTCCTCCCGCTCATGAGGTCGCGCTGCTCGGCCTTCTGTTTCGACATTTTCGCCGCGAAATCGTGGTTGTTGCGCGGATTGTAGGCGTGGATGTTCTTCTGGATGCAGTCGGCATAGACCCGGTCACAGGTGCACAACTCGAAGGCGCACTTCTCCAGCAGGCTGCGGCCCTGATCGCACACGATCCCGGTCTTGCCGGCCCTGTGCCACTTGTAGACGGTCTTGTGGCTGTCCGGGTGAACAGCGCTCTTCTTGCCGCAGTGGGTCGAGTTGGAGATCCGCTCGTAGCAGTCGTGCTTCTTCAGACAGCAGGTGTCAATGGCGTCGACGGCCTTGCTGCCGTTTTTGCTGCTGTGTCCGCAGTGGTTGCCGTAGTTGTTGAGCTTCTTCGGGTTCAGGGTTGTCTTGATGCCGATCATGGCCGCGATCTGGTCGAGTCGGCGCTGGAACAGGTGTTCCGCCCGGTCTACATTGTAGCCCTGGCTGGGGGTTAGCGTTACCAGCAGTAGCGCCGCGACTAGCGCGGTAATGTTGAGCAGGAGTTGTCTGGTCATGATTCTCTCTATTCGTGACGTTTCGTGTTCTTCGTTGTGTGTTGCGATGTCTGTATCCTAGCTCCTGGTTGCTGCTCTATATATATACACCGGACGCCAGGGTGTGTTGGACTGTCCAACGTGGCGCCGTGAGTCAGTGGCGGTCAACTGAAAGTCATCTTTCCGGTGATCGTTGTTGTGTGTGTGGTTATGAATGTCGACGTTTTACATGCCGCGTACTTGTCTCCTATAACTGGTTGGCGAGTTTTGTCTAACTGTATTGTTGTCTGTCAACAGCTGGTCAAGTTGATTTGTGTCTATCTCAAGCCGCAATCTCTCTGTTCATTACCATCATATCTGCAAACTCAGTTGTAGCTTCAAAATAATGTTTGCGCAATTATATATTATCGGGAAATGTTAAACAAAATTTTAATAATAAATAATTATTCTCTCTTAAAATAATTTCTTCTTTTCTATGTTACTAATTGTGATTGAGAGAGCGACTAATAAATAGATCACTTTCTGTTATATTTTCATTGTCTTGACCCTCTTATCGAACTTCTTTCAACACACATATATTAGAAGAAGACCATTAAGTATGGAGTAACATTTAAATTGTTCTACTCTTATAATACAATACTTATTTATCAAATATTTATTTAAATTATTATATATAATAATTTAATACATTCTATTAAATGATAATCTATTTTACATGAAAGCATTTAATAATTTAATATATTAGAAGGTCCAATGGAACACAAAAAATATCAAAATTGTGACATTAATAATATAAAATAAATGGATTAGGATTTGAGCATCGTTATTATGTCACTATTAATTGTGAACTTACTTTCTTTCTTAAAATATCTTGGAAAATAAAACGAAAATCTCTTACTTGGAAATAATTCTAAAATCTAGGAGCCTATATTAACATCGATGTATGTAATATTGCAGTCTTCAACATTCGAATAACCTTATTTAAACAGAGCGTGGGGTTTTCCCGGTTTTAACCCGACGGGTTAGTGAGTCAAAAATTGGATGTGTCTTTTCCAGTCTTGCAAAGAAGTTTCCCGACTTCAGTGGGATGGTCCCACAATTTGTTGCGCTATACATAAAAGAATTTTATAATTTGGCGGAGAACATATTTACAGGTTGCTATAGCGTACTACTCAGGGTGGCCACACATACTTGAAATTTATTTTGGAAATAGTGTGGCCACCCTGACTACTGCTTTAGCATCGTGAGCGACCAACCTAATTCATAGAAACCTTATACTCTGCCTTTCAAGGTGTCACGTGCCGTCTGCGCTGAGGAAGTACAACTGCGATTTGCTAATTTAAAGAGTCCACTTATCCCTAATTAACTTCCAGTCTCCAAAAAATCTATTGCTTTATAAGTTGGCTCTTGGATCCAAAAAAGGTGTTGACCAAAATATAGAACCACAAATAAAAGCCCATAAAAAAGATTTTGAAGAATAATCGTTTTTAACTATATCTCTCTAGAAAACGTTGCAGCAAAATTTGTTCTTCTTAATTTTACATTTATCTCATAAAATACATTTCGCTCATATATTATGTTCCCTCGTTACATATCATGTGTTCTGCATGTTTCTGTGTTTATAATTTTTATTGTCTTATATTGTCCCGATAATATAAGTATTTATAGTAGTTTCAATCTATTGATATCAGTATTAAAATATATGTATATGATTATAGATGCTCACAGCGCATTCAACACCATTTTTTATTTATGTTTTGGTTTTTTTGCCTTTTTATTCATTTAATCAATTATTGTTTAATTCCTGCTATTTTTTAATCAATTATTGTTTAATTTCTGCTATTTTTTAATCAATTATTGTTTAATTCCTGCTATTATTGATTATTATTTTGTACATATTTTTGAACAATTTTATTGATGTTTTAATAATTGCCATAGTTATATATTTTTTGAATGTTTCATTAAGAAATTTATTATGATTAAAATCAATTTACTGCTTTTATATTATTTTCTGTTGATAAATGTTGATTATTTTCTGGCTTATTATAGGCGAAAGCGCTCCAGATTTTTTACAGATATATTATTTAATTACATAATTTTATTTTATTTGGCTTGTGCGTCAATGGAATTTTATTTAATTACAAATTCAGTCGTGCCTGCCCAACGACCGCACCAACACCAGCATCATCAGTGGCGGTGTGGGTGGCGGCGGCAGCAGGAAGCCGCAGGGCGCCAGTCTCGCCGACGTCGACCCGATGATGATCGACACGAGTGTCACCTTCGAGAGTGTGGGCGGTCTGCAGGCGCAGATCCAGGCGCTCAAGGAGGCCATCATCCTGCCGCTGGTCTATCCGGAGGTGTTCCACCGGCTGGCCATCGATCCGCCACGCGGTGTCCTCTTCTATGGGCCGCCTGGTGAGTGAATCTGGGAATGGGTTTCCACCTAGAGAAAAGTCGGGGAAGATTGTGTTTCAGAGCTACATCAGGGTGTCCAGCTCTTGAAAAATCACGGAAAAGTCACTAAAAAATAATCTCTTGAAAAATCACGGAATTCAGTCAGCTATCACGGGATTTTTTTAATAAGTTTATTAAAAAAAAAGTATATCTCTATTAGCTGCATTCTTTGCTTTAATTTCATTTAAAAAATTTGGCGGTTTATAGGCTACAATAAAGATTTGTTGGTTGAAAATATGAAAGACCGATCTCTGATCGCACAACGAGTAATCCGCGACTATTTGGCAGTCCATTGTGAATCAGACCCAACTTTGTGTAAGATCACCAAAGAGCTCATAGCCAGTATACCGAGCTGCTTTGGCTGAAATGAAAGCTTCTTCTTCCGCTGACATGAAAAATAAAGAAGAAAAGCGGCAGAAATCGGAAGCACTCCTTGAGATGGAAGAACGAAAAAGGAAGCTATCTCTGCAGCTACAAGAAATTGACTTTGAAATATTTTGTTCAGCTAAGACGAAGTGTTAGATGTGTTAAAACTTCAATTCTTTTTACAACCTATTGCATTACTTAAAAGCACTGTATACTATGTAGACAATTGCGTATGATTTAGTTACATAATTTTATGATGTGTGTTGGAAATTGATTTTGAAATATCGTCCGCTAAAATGTTTTAAAACTCGCTTTTTTCTTTAAAAAAATGCCTTGAATTTTCAATAATTATCTTAATTTTGTTTAAATTATCACGGAAAAAATATTTCCTATAACGCTGGACACTATGTACATAATATTGTAACATTATAAGTACATCTTTTGCAGACATTAATAATATTAAAGAATTCAATATCGTGACTAGTGGACTTTTGGACAAAACAGTATATTGTTTTAATTATGCTGTTAGAATGCTTTCAAAATGAAAACCGGGAATTGGTCTTGATATTTCTATTGTGTGTATTTTTTAAATTATCTCCTGGCACTTGTCCAGTCTTTTGTTACCTTATAATAAATGTGACTTTCAGTCATTTTCAACTGACATCGCTTTTTTGTTTTGCTGCATAATCGTGTATCATACTATTATTGACTTCTTTTACGCTGAGCACAGCCATTATGACTGCAGGGAATTAAGCAACCCTGGCTTGCTGAGCTGTTATTAGGCAATATTTTTTTGCTAGTCTTGGTAGAGAAAAACCTGGAAAATGACAATTAT
>JAUZND010007441.1:0-10342 GCA_034780555.1 Coelogynopora nodosa | reverse complement strand
CCTGCCACCTGCTGGAGCAGGCCTATAAGGTGATCACCGACTTCCCCTCCATCACCGCTATTCGAGTCACCGAGGCGGAAATTCTCGCCCGCTTCGACGAGTCCTCGAGCAAGCGTACCACCTTCATCTTCTCGGAGTTCCGAGGCCCATCATTCGAGCACTGCCGTCGCTTAGGGATGCGAATCATAGGACCGCAGATCATCCTGCACTACACACGGGAGGAGAAGCCACTGCCCAAGTGGCCGGTGCCACTCTACTCGACTGCACTGCGCAACGCGGTGGTGACGGTGTCCTCGATCCCAGAGTCGGAGGACAGGCAGCGAATCTACGACTCGGTGCAGATGCTTCACGGTGTTCCGGTCAAGAATCTCACCAAGGAGGTCAACGTTGTGATCACTGAGAAGGTGTTTTGCTCACTTCATTTCGCGTTGTAATGTAAACTTCCATAGAATAAAAATATAAGTTACCGTTGTTATCCTTTGTTACGTAGACTGGAAGTAGTCTGTTAACCAGTGAGTTGAATTTAAATTAGCATTCTGATCAATGCACAGTGTTAAAGATTTAACATTTTTTACCAGATTTCAATTAGTGTAAAATATATCAATTTATTGAGCATTAATTTTGCATTTGAAATGACTTATTTTTAGAAGTTTTATCTTGTAGTAATTATTGTGCATGTTAGCATTTTTTTATATGGTTCACAATTTAAAATCTACATAATTATGTAGAAAAACAATTGCAAATTTATCAAGCACAATTATTTTCTAAGAAGAAAATATCTATATTATCAAATTAGGAGTTATAAAAAAACTTCCAACATTCTACAATACTTATTATTGCCGCACGATTGAAAAACTCAAGAAATTTAGAGAACTTATATAACAAATATTTTTTCATTACGCAACTAACCCGCGAACATATATATATATTTTTACTATATATATTGTATATGATCATGATGTGATCTTCAGAAGTTATCTGCCTACGTAATGAATTGATTGATTATTGTACGCGCTTTTACAATGATTTCAACATATTCTATAATTAATTCGAAAACTGTAAGCCCTTTGTCTACAATGCAGACACAACAGCTACGAATTCATTTTTCTCTACAGGTAGGCTCAAAGAAGTATCTGGTAGCTTGTTCCCACGGCGTGCACCCCCTTCTCCCCATCTGGCTTGATGAAGCATGGCGCCTTTCAGCCAGCCAGGACCCCTTGGACCTGATGGCCCCAGTCTACACGGAGCGCTACCGGGTCCCGGTGTTCGCCCAACTGGTCATCACCAGCTCAGGTCTCAGCGCCGAGGAGAGGAGTAAGGCGCGGGAGTTGGTTGAAGAGCGTGGTGGTCGCTATCTGCCCTATCTCAAGGTAGTTAACGTATTTAACGTTCTCACATGCTAGCTTTTGATTTGAAAGGTCTCTGGAATTTTACGAAATTTATTACAAAAGTAATTTAAAAACAACTCAACGAATTTTAAGAGAATTCTTTTTAAAAATATATAATATATTCTTAAATTTTATAAATAAATATATTAATGTTTTATTAACGAAACTCCTTCCAAGCTTTAGTCTAAAGTCTTCACTGAAGTTAACTTTGTGTCACAAATGTCATTGAATGATTTCAAATCATTTACCTCGTTTAACAATGAACGCAGTTCATTTTGACACAATAATATACAGTATATAATTAAACATAATTTACGCATTTAATTTTTAATAAAGTGGTTTAATAAGTTTTCATGTTTTTTAAAGTTGTATATTCGAAGAATCACAACATTTCTCTGGTAAGTTTATAAATTTAGTAATTTAAATATTTCCTTTTGAAGTTAATGTTATTTACATATTAAACGTATATTTAAATTTATTAATTATATTAGCTGCGATATTTCGGTTACTGGTTAGTATTTTTAGTCTTAAATAGTCACCGGCTCATATCACAATACTTATTTTCATAATACATATTACAATAATATTTATCTTATACCACATAATTCCTCCGTCTATTGTGGGTTCAGAGGCATTTCGTGTTTACATGTCCTATTCCATCCTCAGGCAGGCGAGTCCACACACCTGATCGTCAAGTGTTCCGGGGGTCAGAAGTTCGAATCGGCTCGCAAGTGGCGTATGCAAACTGTCTCTCTAGACTGGCTCGTGGGAAGCGTAGAGCAGGGCTACGCTCTGGACGAGAACAACTTTCGTGTGCGCGAGGACGAGGCGGAGGGCAAGCAGCCCGGCAAAGTGTCAACACCAACCAAGGGAGGAGGGGGGGCGGGTGAGGGGCCTAATGTCTCTCTAATTGCGGTCTCGAGGGTGGATGAGACGCGGTTGTCCGACGAGATCACCTTCCATTCCCACTTGTCGGTGCCTGAGGAGAACTATCTCAGGGGGTGTAAGGTAGGTGTTTGAGATTGTTGTTTTAATTTATTAATTTTATATGCAATAAGTATTTCTAATTATTGTTTTTAATGTTTAATAATTATTTTATTAAGTGTAATATGAGTTCACAACTCAATTTTTCTGTAGTGACTCGTAAATGTTAAAAATCTTTACATAATAAAAGAGAGTCTTATTGCAATTTTTGATATTTATTTAATTAAAATCCAGCTTCAAAGACCGTACATTTTTTCCCTCATTTTTATGATTTTAAATCTGTTTTAATTATTTTATTTGGTTTAAAAAGGAGATGTAGATCTGATTTATAAATGCAATCTTTTTTGGGAAATTTTTAAGGGAAATTTAGCACTCTTGTAAATTTGACTATACAATATACAATATTTATTGTATATAAATATTGTATATAGGCCGTTGAAATTATTTGAAAACACACACATGATTAAATTATATGAAAATTTGGTGAAAGTTCACTTATGTGACCAATGGAAATTAATTAAGACAATATTGATCGAAAAGGACTGTGCATGGGACCATCTTAAATTTTTTTGTTTTTTATTATTCTGCAGAACTTTTAATAATACATTTTTGTGCGAAACTACATTTTAAAATATAAATATTATTCAAATTGTACTATTTATATAATCAAATAGTATCACAAAAGGACATTCTGAATACCAAAAATAATATAAAATTTGCTCACAATATTAAGTAAATATAACATATATTGGCGGACCATCAAAATTATTGGAATACACACACAATGTGTGAAAAACCACTTATATGGCCAATCGGTAAATAATTAAGATAATATAGAACGAAACAGACACTTTAAAATATCATTTAGAATGGTGTATCGTTTAATAATATTATAAATTTTTTATAAAGCAACATTTAAAAATGGATAGATCATAAACAGATAAAATTATCCAAAATATACACTAAATACAACCAATTAAACGGTTGGTAAACATCGTAGAATGCCGCAAATTTCTGGAATTCAATCAATTAGGAGATTATTCGAATCAACCCTGAGATCTTGACAAATTTCCCTGATAGTAGATGAAGTTATTTATTAAAATGAATTACTGTCTGCCTTTTAAAAGTGGATCTCAAAAGTTATTTACTTCCGCTGAATAAAATATTTTTTTGAAACGCTGAGCTATATGATATACCCTTAATCAGAGAGAAATTACGTGATGCTTATTTAAAGATGACCGTCGACTTGAATTCAAAAATAAATTTCCAAAATGAACTTTTTCGGAGTATTTCAGCATTATCGCCTGATTTGCATTGTAATTCTACGACGTGTTCTTTTCTTATTCACTAGCCAATCCATTGTGAGTGAAGTAGAACGTGTCTCTTTTGAAATAGAAGTTAGAAAATATAACACTAGCATTGCAATTCCGTTTGCTGAAAATGGCAGGATCGATAAATAGTTGTTCAGTATGAATGTACAGTTTCCTCTTCTGGTTAAACTTAGCCTTAGTATGCTGTCTATCTTCTATGGACCACAAGTCGAACAAAACTTTAGCTTCATGTCCCGAACAGTGTGTTTACAAACATCAAGACACACAAGAGACAACCAAGGTACACTCTGCTTCTCATCAGTCGTCATCCAAGCGGCCAGCAGACGCACAAGTGACAACCAAAAATCTCTTGACTCTCTCAGCTTCTCATCTGGAGTCGTCCAAACGATATTAGACTTGAATTGAAGAAGAGGTTGAAAACATTAAAGAAGATACTCCTTTTGTCAGCTATAATTCAGCTCTACGAGAAAGTATCAAACGATTTTTGTTTATAATGGTTTGAACTCAATTAATAGACCACTTAGTGATATTAGAGACGATGATTTTGTCCAATTTAATGATCAAATGCTTCCATAATATTTCAAGTATATTTTCATTTCATACTATATACAATTAAGTATTTATTTGTAACTTTCTTATATATTGCTATTTTATCCCCTCCCTCTACTTTAATATAAAAAATATGTTTTTTCATTAATAAAAATTGTTCGTTGTTGATTTGAATAATGTCCATTTACCTAAATATTATACGAACAACATATTATATTTTTATCAAATAATGATTATGATAATAGAACAGACAGGCTTAAAATACTATATCCAGAATTGTTACAACATAGTAATAAGTAAGTATGCACAACATGTATGGTTTATGTAATACGTCAGTGGACGAAAATAAGACTGGCATTCATTGTAATATCTGAAAATTTAACTGCATAATTCCATTTCTATCTAGTTAATTGAATGATGAAATAAGATAGTAAATTGTAGAGCGTAAATTAGAGCTTGCGATTACATATGTTCATTCCTAATATCTTGCTACCTTGGTTTTATGTATGTCCATTCGAGTTGTCATAATCATTTACTTATACGCAATAATTTTTTCCTTCCAATTATCAATGAAGATATAGGCAAAAACGTGGCAATATTTTGTGGCAGTGTACCATATTTGAAAATGGAATTTGAAATTATTAATTACTTTACTAGGTCACTAACCTATTTATTTATGAAACAATGATTTAAATCGAAACATTAAAGAATTGTTTTAATCAAAATACGTATTTTGGCCAACTTTGGCGGCCCTGAACCATGCTTGAAATGGAATTTGACATTATTAACTGCTCTAGTGACCCGAAATCAGGTTATGTGTGTTAGCAATTGTAGTCGAGAGAGTCCGAATACGGCCGTATACGGCAACTGTAAGCAGCATTAACACCTTAACTCAGCACAGCCTCCTAAATAGATAATTTGAACTCAGCGTCGTTGAATTACTCGAAAACGACATTGTTATTGTTGAAATAGACCCTAGAGAGTTAGAAAAAAAGGGGGTGATGGTACTCACTTGCCATATGTCATCATTCCCATACTACTAGTATATATTTTTACTATTATTAAGTATTTTTACTGGCATACATAAGCATTACCTGTCTCATTTCTGAATAGGTTTGTAGCCGGTATTTTTAAGTATACTTCTCGTTTGTTCTATTTTAATAGATATATCAATTTAAACAACCCCTTGACAGGTGGCTGTGTTCGGTGGTGCCGATCCCAAAACTCTCGACAAATGGCGCCGCATGGTGGAGTCGGGCGGTGGTCGCTTCTTCGCATCCCTCAAGGACGTCGTCTCCGAGAATATCACCCATGTTCTCGTGGTCCGCGGCAATCAGGCTGGGCTGGACCGCGAGACAGGGGTCGCCTACGTCCTCCCCGCTTGGCTGGAGAACAGTCACTCGCACACACGCCGGTTCCCCGAGTCGGAGTTTGCCTGCTGTACCACAGCCGTCGATGGAGGAGACACACAGGACAGGACAATTGCCAAGGGGGAGTCAGAGGATACTCCTCCAGGTGGTGGTGCTGAGGCGGGGATCTCACAGGACGAGATCAACATGATCCAGCAGTACTTTGAGCGATGCGACACCGAGGACTTCAACACAGGGACCACCACCAGTGGGGGCAGAAGTCAGGCCGGCATCTTCTATGACTGTGTGTTCATGATGCACACCGACCTGCCCGAGAATGTCAGTATGGACATGATGGAGCTGACCGTGGCCCATGGTGGCCAGCTGGCATCACCAAGCGCCGGAACCGCTACACACGAGATCTGTGCGTGTATCATTGACAACTCTTGTGCGCCCCCAGTCTCGACTATCCGAGTGACGCATGATTGGGTTCACGACAGTGTTGACGCCTGTACCCGCCTTCCACTGGATCAGGAGTTCAACTTCCAGCCGGCTGTTGTCTCTGGCCGACCGCTCCAAGGCTGCGTTCTCTCCATCTCCGGATTTGCCGGTAGACAGCGAAGTCAGTTGATAGAGTACGCCGAAGGACTGGGAGCGGTTGTCCAGGAGTACTTCATCAAGCGGGCGATGCCCGAGCGCGGTCTCTTGGTGAGTACGCACCTGGTGTCTCACAGCCAGGAGGGACGCAAGTTTCAGGCGAGTCAGTTGTGGAAAATCCCCGCTGTGGCCAAGGAGTGGTTGTTTACCAGCGCTAGACTGTCACGTCGTGCTGCCGAGGGCGACTACCCGGTATTTTTGGCTAATGGAGAAGGGAATGTTACCGCCAGCAACACTACAGTCACCATCAATGCCAGTGTGGTTGCAGCAGCTCGGAAATCAGCATCACCAGCGGCATCGTTGTCGTCGGCGAGAGAGTCGTACGCCCTGCCGGCCGGCTCGGAGACAGAGAGAGACAGTGAAGTGAGCATCACGATGGAGTCGATTGGCGGCAGGGGGGAGGTGACGGCTGTTGATGAGAGTGCCAAGGAGAATGAGGCTACTATCACCTCGGCGGCTGCAGATGTCACTGTAGAAGCCACTACTAGTAAGTTAGTAGCTTTTATATATAATTGCTATGTTAATGTAGGAATAATATGCAATGCAGTTTAATTAATTTTGTTGTGTGTCAGCGCCTATGAATTACCACCCTAAATTCATACATATCAGGTTATCTGTTTAATTCATTAATTTAAAATGAGTATCTACTTTACATTCTTGTAATATATAGTGTAAAGAAAGTAAATGTATATAATTAACAACTTATCGGCACGTAAAAATTTATATGATGGGAACAACATCAAATTCAATAACTCATTGTAAGCAGCAATCTATTCTGAAGAGGCCTCAACGTTAAAAACTCACTGAATAAATATTATGCTCTATTTCATTCAACCCTATTTGATAATGTGTATAGTTTCAGAATGGTTAGTGAAAATTATTGTATATAAATATGTAAAAATTATTTTAAATAATTTCCGTAAATTATTAGCTACGAATAAATAACAATATATTAAGTTTTTGTCATTATAAAAATAATTTCAAACTGAAATGAATATTAAATACATGTTAATTAGTTTCAAATCTTTTTGCAATTGTTTTCAAATTTATTTATTTATTATTGCTTAATATTTATTTTTCTAATTTATTATTCTGTTTACGTTTTGTGGAAACGGCAATGTTTATTATAGTTATTCATGAGCAGCTAATGTTTTACAATAAATGTTTTTTATTGTTAAATCTATTGAATTGATCTTTAAATTAAAATTTTAATTGTTACTGATGAGATTGATTAATGTATGACAATAATTGACACAATTGTTGTTGAATAGTTCATTCCTCCAGAACATAACTCCCCAATTTGATACCACCGTCACAGACGAATACGCCCGACAGGAGACCCCACGACTCTGCAACCCGCGTGTCCGCCAGCTGAGAACCTCTCTCAAACCTGCCACCACCACCGCCACTACCTCCAGCTCTCCACACCTACAGCAACACCAACAAGCGGAAGCCTCCTTCACCGAGGCGGACACTCCGAGCAAGTTCCTGGCGCCGGGGGTCGTGTTCCGGCCGCATTTCGATATCGGCAATTTGGAAGATCTGCTAAAGACCCCGGAGTGGGCCCGGGCTAACAACCCGTGTGGGGGAGTTGCGGGGGGGAGGAGAGGGGGGCCGGAGACCCCGTTGACGGAGTTGGTTGATCGGGGGTTGAAGAATGCTCTGGAGATCACCTCTCGTCTCCCAAGGAGGAAGTTGGATACTTCCAGTGAGTAAAGCTCACACATTATCTACTTTTTAAATGTATAAAACTATGGTGACCGTTCTATATTAGTTATATAGATTAGTTAGTAAACCAGTTTGTGTAAATATTCCCGCGAAAACAGTCGTAAACAATTATTATTACAAAATTATTGCAACACGGACAACAGAGACTGCATGGTGTGAACTGAATCCGAATATAAATAAAAACAGGGTTTAACTGACATATTATATGTACGCTCATCGAAAATGAAACAAACCCCTTTGAACTTTGCAGTTCTGTGTGTGTCAAATATTACATGCCAATTTTTTGTCAATTACGTGGTCAATTTTACATACTAAATGAGTATTTCCTGGAGTTAAATAAATGACGCCACTCACACAGCTATGGCTTCAAGTAACAAACTTGTATTTTTAGTTTTACTAACATCCATGAATTGTCACTTAAATAATGTCACACACGATTTTTTCAATCATTTTAGTATATGATTATTTAGTTTAAAAGGGATTTTCAATCACATATTTCACACAAATTAATGTTAATTGAACAGTTTACCTTATTACTTTAATACTCGCCGGGGAAAACAAAAACAATTTGTTTTTTGATTCCATAGCAACATTATGATAATATATCTATTTCCTCAAAAAGAATACTCGTGAATACAAATCATATGAATGGTTATATACAAGTAGTATAGGAAGGATCGACTTGACCACACAACTTGACCTTTGATACTTCAACTCTGACTACCCTCCACCCCTATCCCCCCTACCCCCCTACAAAAGTAAAATAAATTTGAATTTTCGCGCCAATTTTTTTCCGATCCGGATCATTATGGATCATAAATACACCCAAATCTTTCATTGGGTATATCTTTTTAGGGTAGTAACCTATGGCAACCAAAGTTGGTATGATGACTCACACATATAAGAGAATTATTTTTATACTACTCACAAATATTTGTAAGTAGTATATAATCTTAAAAACTGTAATTAGTGTCTAATTACATTATTATATTATTATTAAATTATAAATATTGTTTTTAGACTGTTTTTTAAATTTTGTACAAAAAATTATATTAGTCGTGACGTTATTTTTGTTTTTAGCCTATAACTTTTGATGTTTATAACTTATGACAACCAAACTTGGTATGATGACTCACCAACATAAGCCAAATATTTTATACTACTTTATTTTAAGTAGTATTAATTTTTTTTAAATATAGCAAAAATTAATTTTAATAAATAGACATTCCGAATAGCTATAAGTTAGTGCTTATTTAAAAAAATTGGTTTAAATTTGACAGAGTTGTAGACATTTTACCATTGTGATATATTATGGCGATGTTATTACGATGATTTCAATGAGGATTCCGACGTTCACTCACGCTTAATTTTCCTACTTACAAATTTATGTCGATGAGAATTTGGTGGAAATTTACTTATATTTATATATATAATATACCAATCGGAATTAATTAAGACAATATAGAACGAAACAGACAATGTAAGAGACTATCTAAAATTTTAAAATCTTTTATTTATGAGAATAATAAATTATTTGCACAAAACGACATATTAAAATATAATATGTTAAATATTATTTAAATTGTACATTTTGTATAACCAAATAGTATCATAAAAGGCCATTATAAACATGAAAAATATGAAAAATGTGCTAAACATCTAAAAAAATATAACATTAATTGTAAAATGAACAATGTTGTAGACCATCGAAATTATTAGAAAACACATACACAATGATAACATTTCATGATAATTTGATAAAAATTCACTTATATGTCCAATCGGAATTAATTAAGACAATTTAACCGATTTTTTAAAAATAAGCACTTCTATTTATTTTTATTCTACTATATTTAAAAAAAATGATTTAGTCAGCTGTAAATCACTAAAATGTCTATAATTTCGATAAATTTAAACCGGTTTTAAAAAAATTGACACGAGCTCATAGCTATTCTGAATGTCTACCTATTAAATTATATTTTGCTATATAAAAAATATATACTACTTACAAAAAAGCAGTATAAAAGATTTGGCTTATGTTGGTGAGTCATAATACCAAGTTTGGCTGCCATAAGTTGCAAACATAAAAAGTTATAGGTTAAAAAGAAAATAACGTCATTTGTCGTACAAATTTTTTAAAATAATCTAAAAACAATATTTATAATTAAATAATATGATTATAATGTAATTAGACACTAATTAAAATTGTTAAGGTTATCTACTGCATACAAATATTTCTCTTATTTTTGTGAGTCATCATAGCAACTTTAGTTGTCATAGGTTTCTACCCTAAAAAGATGTACACAATGAAAGATTTTGGTGTATTAGTGTATGGGGGGGGGGGGGGTGGTAGTAG
>JAUZND010007440.1:0-10342 GCA_034780555.1 Coelogynopora nodosa | reverse complement strand
TAATTAATTAATAAATTATAAACTAAATAAACGGTAAACATAATTTTAAACAAATATTTACTATTATTGAAAAATTTTGGAATTTACGGGTCTAATCTTAAGGATCGCCATTACATATAGTCATAGTAACAATACCAATACCTATTTTACAAAAACTTATGGTTATGCTGATACCAAGTACATAAAATAAAATCTATTACCATTTCCAAATAATCCAATGTCAATAAATATATATTTTAGATTTATTTTATATAATTATACTTCCAGCAGCCATCAAAATAAATAAAATTTTAAAATTCTGAAAATTTTATCTTGAAAATTAAATACTTATAGTATATACTTATAAATATACATGATTATGAATATTCAATCAAAATTGAATCCAACTATTCTAATTATATTATTTAATTTTGTTTCTAAGTAAATTATATAAAAGTTTCTGGAATTATAAAATTTTAATTATTATGATAGCTACCCTGGAAGTTAAACAACATTTATTTTATTACCGATTTGTAAACTATTGTACTTATTACTTACCACTTAATTTATATTATTTTTTAATGTTTTAGATATGGTACATTCCATTGATTTAAGAATGTACTTAGGCATGGCCTGCACCATAACCTATCATATATTGCCTTTATTTTATTTTAATTATTTAAATTTCAACTTTATTTTAATCTAATGAACTCCAATTTACCCTATTCTACTCTAAAAACAAAGAAACTCCAGTTTCACTCTATTTTACTCTAACTAAATCCAATTTCACTCTGTTCAATTATAACAACTCCAATTTAATTTTGTTCCACTTTAATTAACTCTGATTTTACTCTATTTCCCTCTATCTCTGATTTAACTCTAAATTAAATTATGTATTTAATATAAATATCTGTTTAATAAATACTCTGGGGTAGATCAAGGGCCCTAATTGTAGAGCAGTGAGTAGTTTATGAAGCATTCCTACTTTGCAATATATTTACATACATATATACTTACAATTTACACTTACATATTACTTACATATTTACATACATATATACTTACAATATATATTCTTTATTTACTATTTAAATCCATGCCTTCTGGATCATGAGTTTGATCTTCAACCACTGAGCCATGGTTACTTTAAATAATTTACCCCAATTTTACTCTAATTAACTCCAGATTTAATTAAAATATGTTGAATAGAACTATAGTATTTATAGAAATATAAAAAATAATAGTAAAAATAGTATACTATAGTGAGCTACATACATATAATTTAAAATTAAAAAATTGAAGTGATATATTAAATAAAATTATAGATAAAAATATCTTATTTATTGTAGTGATCATCCAGCCAAACAAAGACACATTTAGGGCCATTTATATAGTATACATGCATAAATTCAAACAGAATGAACCCCTGTATGCAGATGTATGCATTTTAGCATACCCCCACCCCCAAAAAATGCTTATTTGGTTTTTTAATCTAGTTCTACAACATATCAATTTAATTTTTTTTTCAGTGGCCCTTTAAATCTCACACAGTTAAATCTTTCATAAAGTTAAATCTCTCATGCACACACAAATCTCACACATAGTGGATGAGGCAATTAGTCAATTATAATTTTAATGGTAGGGCCTATTGAAAGAATTATATTTCCTCAAATGGATGGAGCAGCAGCTTAGATACATTTGAGATAGTGGGAATGCAATCATCAGGATTAAACTATAGGACAAGGTCTTTAGTCGCATTGCCTTCATCTAAATCAATGGATGGAAGGTCAGCTGCTTGTTCAGCTACATCTCCACCCTCCCCCCTGCCTATATGTATTTCACTGTACCCTCCTCCCTCTGTATGCAGCTGTATTTATTTTAGTATACCCCCCTGATGTATACATACTATATGAATAGCCCCTTTGCTCTACCTTAACTTGTTTTTCTTTGTCATAAACTCATTTGTTACATTGGATGGTGTTTAATATGTGAATATTTTATAAGATCACCACATTAGTATATCATTGACACAACCAACAAAATAAAGGTAGCTCATCTACTCAAAGTATACAGGTGTATATTTACAATGAAGCTCCCCCATTGTCAGATCAGTAAAATAATTTAAGTCTTCTATACTTTCATTCAAGAACTGCCATTTCTACAACAGAATTATCTACATACATACATATAAATAATATGATTTATTATTGAAAAGGGATTATTGGTTTAAAATTGTGTAGAGAATCATATGTACACCCCACCCTATGTGCACATGCTATATTATTATTTAATAAACCTATTCTTTATGGCATTTGATTAAAATGGCAAGTTCTAAGATAACTCACTTTTTTAATAATAAATTCAAATTTACTTTTATAGTGTGGCATAGTTTAATAGTTTTGGAATTCAACACAATACAGTAATGACTTTGAATTTATATGGTAAGAATGGGTGATCTGAGAGCTTGGCCATACTACCATATTAAATTAGATTTTATTATAGAAAAGGGTGGGCTATCTCAGAACTTGCACAATTGTAAATTGGAATTTATACAGTAAGGGTGGGCAAGCTCCAAGATTGCCCAACCTTTTCTGTAATAAATTCGATTTTAATCAATTAATAATTCAATTCAAGTATAGTGCTGAATTTCTAAAATATTATTAATATGCCACATTGCAATAGTAAATTTTAATTTATTGTTGAAAAAATTAGGTTATCTTGGTACTTGTTATTTTAATTAAATGCAATAAAGAATAGGTTAATTAAATAATAACATAGTGTAGGTGAGTGATCTTCATTTTGTTGTCAAATTAATTTGGTCTCATAATAATCACATTTATTTAAAAGTAGAAATGGGAATATGAAAAAACTGAATGATAGAAAAAAACTGATTTATTCGTATCAAGACATATTTTAGTGTGTATTAGTTATTTCAAGGTTATATAAACATTGTGACCTCATACAGCACTCACATAGTGAAATCTTTGAGTGTAACAAATAAGTTTGTGAAATAGAAAACAAGTTAAAGTTAAACCATCTGTATTTGTTCAGCAGTAGATTAAACAATAAATTAAATATAAATATTTTTATCTATAATTTTATTTATTTTGAACTACTACAGTTCTATTCTATGTACTCTAATTAACTATGGAGTAAATTAAAGTAGAATTAGAGTTATTTATTTGGAGTAACCATGGCTCAGTGATTAAAGGTTCAACTCACGATCCAGAGGACATGAGGTCACATCCCAATTAATGCATATATTGCAAAAGTCATTGCTCAACACTTTGTAAATTTCTCACTGCTCCAGAATTAGGGCCTTTGATCCGCCTATGAGTGATTACTAAACAGATATTGAGGCTAAATACATAATTTAATTCAGAGTGAAATTGGATTTTGTTAGAGTAGAATAAAGTGGAATTGGAATAATTAGAATAAAATAGATTGGAATCAGAGTTAGTGATTAATGACAACGTTTCCTATATTTATTGCAACTATGTTGAAACTATTTTTTAATTTAATAATAATTTAACTATAATTTTATAGGTTATGGGATGGACCATGCCCCAAGTAGATTCTTCTAGACCAATAGGATGAACCATATCAGAAATACAAGAAAATAAAATATTAAAGTGGCATAATAATTCAAAATAAATAGATGTAGTAGGTAACATAGGTAATAAAATAAATGGAATTGATTGGACCCATAAGGAAAAATCAGTTCACCAGATAGAAAGAAAAATAAATCAGAAGTAATAAAATATAATTCAAAAGAAAGGGTAAGTATATAACAAAGAAAACCAACAAAAAAGATACACAAAGGCAAAGAATAGGAATTAATAAAACTGGAATAACAAGAGTATAACTTACTAGAAAAAACTGTGGTTATACTTCTGGCAGCCATCAAAATAGTTGAAATATTCCAGCAACTTTTATAATATAATTTACTTAAAAACGTAACATTTTTATAATCTAATTATATTATTTGTATTAAATTTTCATTGAGTATTAATGTATTGGCATACTATACCTTTTTCTGCTAAGTAATTCCGTTTTCCGGAATTATAAAATTGTAGTTATTTTGATGACTGCCAGAAATATAACATCTACATAAAGTAATACAAATAATAAAGTACATAAAATAATTTTAAAATAGATATTTATTGGTATTGACATAGCATTATTTCGATATCGAAATAGGGTTTTTACTCAGGCATTGGTTTTTTTAGAATCAGGATATGTTTTTAACTATACTCAATTTACAAATAATAAATTTCTTTTCTTTTTTATTTAAATACAGTCAGATCATCAAGTTATGTAAAAAATATAGACCAATTTTATACAATTGGATGTATGCTACTTTTTTCTGTTTATATGCATTAGGTATTTTGATATATAAGATTAGTAACTTATTATACTATAATAACCACTGACATATATTATATAGAGTATTTATATTAATTTAATAAAAAATATTATACCGATTTTAAATGCCTTTAATAATACTTCAACTGATTTTAACTGTTTTATAAGTTTAAAATAATGTTAATAGCATTATATTACTATTAATAAGAAGATTATGTACATTATATTTATGTTGTAGTTTTTAGAATATATTTTTCAAATAACATTAATAACTATGAACAAAAAATGGTCAGTTTTTAAAACATAGAATTGTATACTATTTATCAATGGAAATATTTTATTATTAATTTATAAAATATTAAAGGATCACAACTGAAAGATTAAACAAGATGTAACAACAATTGGCGTTTATATTTAAATACATATCTGGCATTGATATTGAACATCTTCAACATATGACTAATTATAATCTATGTAATGATTATTTACAAGAAAAAATTCCATGGTCGATTCCATTTGTTATGGCAATAAAATCAGTATAATAATTTCTAAATATATTATCTCACTTGAGGAAAGGAATATACTGTAGATTGATTAAGAATTAGTATTATAAGTTTTTTTTCTATTTGTGCAATTAGACTTACTGTATACTATGGTTAAACTGTCTTTTACACGGTTTTTTATCAATTGGTTATTATTTGTAATTTTGTTTTGTAATTTTTATATTTTATAAGTTTATATGAAAAATGTTTATACTATGGAATATTATTTAAATTTTAGGTGCCATACAAATTATAGTTTATAGAAGTTCAGATAAAACGTAATCTTTCAATTATTTAAAAAATATTTATTATCATGGTAATTATTAAACATTATCAAATACATTTTGTTTTAAATTTTATTATTTATTAACACAAAATTTGAAATCATTTCATTGTTTTAAATTTGACAATTTTACAAAGAAGTTGTTACCTAAGTAACTAGTAATATTGAGCATTCTTTAATTGATTTTTAAAATTTTCACAAATGAACCGTGGTACTTATTAATATGGATTTTGTTCATAAGTATAATTATTAAACACATTTAATTATTTACACATGATATGAAATATTTATTTTTAACAGGTAATTTTCACAAAAATCAAAATTATATACAATGACTAGGAATTCTCGATGTTGGTTTGATTTAAAAAACGGGTTTACTTCTGTGCCAAGTCTATGGCTTGTGATAGGAGCAATCATAATGATGTCAAAGACTGGAGGTAAGAGTTATTATGTAAACTTTAATTTCTGTTTAAAGAATAATTGTATGCTGTATGTACAACGTATGCATCTTATACTGTATTGTCTAATTTGATTTTAAATTGTTTTATATGTTAGTGTTAAAAAGTTGTGGACCAAAGGACACATTTTTCTTATTTTTTATTTAAAAAATTATGATGTAATCAATTTGTTTGGCTATATAAAACCTCCTTATCAAAATATAAATGGAAAATTTGTCCTGCTATCACTATTAAACCTAATGAAGTCTAAAATTGGTTTACATACTATGACATATTTTTTATATATTCTGTTTTAAATTACACAATAGTTAAAGATAATTTTTTAGTAAATTTTAATTTTTTAGGAGGTGCATATATAAAACAACAATACTGTCACTGCCATTATTTCGATTGAGTAATAATAATTTGACTCGGAATGTTGGTTTTAATCATATTTCATCGATCTAAGGAAGTATTTTATTTTTATATAAACAAATAGAATGGGAGTTCTTATTACAATGGTGTTTTTAGGTACTAATTTAACTAATTAATTAACATAAATATTAATCACTAGTTCATGCATTGCTTTAGAATGTACTGTGCTTATTAACTGAAATACAGTATATGTGATTTTTCTGTCTCTCGGTTGCCTTTAATTTCTTTAATTTTTCCAATTTAATTTAAACTCTATTTTGAAATGTACTTTTAGTATGTGTATGATGACGTAGAATCACTTCATTTTATCTAAATATTTCTGCAATCTTCATGTAAGTAACAGTTTTTCAGCGTTGTTGTCTTGAAAATTGACAATCGGTGATTTGTTTATGTAATATATCGCACATTTATTACAAATGGTAGACTTTTTATTTTAGTATGTCATATAATCGCAGCCATAGCCACATTTAGTATGTCATATAATCGCCCCCAACCTCTTCCTTATTTTCGACCAAATGCTGTTTATAGATAATCCTTGTGATAGTATCATATCAAAGGGCTGTGCATACTAGTTTAATGTCACTGAACCTCACTGTAGGTAGGATTTTAAGATACAGCTTCTGACATAGTAGATTTGAAGGGTGTTTGTACACAGTGATTATTTGCAAGATTTTACCCCAACAAAATGTCTGACATTTGTTTTCTGAAATTTTTCCAGCTTGTGTAAAAGGTAAGGTTGGCTAACAAAATGCAGAATTCTTCATCAATATTTTCGAATACATTATCCCTAGACCATTTCCTAATTTATTATGCTTTTCTTACTATTCGGTCAGTTATCAGTAACTTGATTCGATTTTTCGAACCAATATCTAAAAGCATGTCTGCTAGCTTCTGCAATTAGTTAGGGCTGAAACTTGACAGTTTTGATACATCAGTTGTATAAGTCATTAACTTGTTTTAACTAACTTGTTTTCAAATAACATTTGTAACCTAGATTATGTTATGTAATTTATGCTGCCTCCTTAAAACGTGTTACTCTACTTTTGAAACCTAATTTCTAAGTTAATGAAAGGTGTTTTCTAACCTAAGAATGTATCATTGAAAGAGTATTCTTACCCGCCGCAACTACTATAACCGCAACCACCCTAACACCGAGTGAACAAGTTAATTAAAATATGTAGAATAAAATTAATTAAATTGTTATTAACATATAATTATCATTCATGAAATTGTAATGGTTGGAATTGCCTATTTTCTCCTTTGCTGCATATAGCAAAACAAAGCTGCATATATTGGTAGAACTTAAATGTTAATAAGTCTAATTTTATTATGTGTTATATTGTATCTCTATTTTATTTTAAAATGTGACATCTGTTAAATAATTCATTAATGATTTTGTCTCTGTTCGAAACAATTTAGACATAATTGAATTTGTCTTTGGTGTAGAATTGCATTAGAATATATTTGAGATGTACCATTTATTGCTTTCAGGCCAAATAATCAATTTTTAAAACTTATTTGAAATGTTTGCTAATCCTCAGCTAGACAAATAGTTGTTTAATACAATCGAAAACATTCGCTATTATCTAATTAATTTCTTCTTTTATTGTACTAGAGTGCTACCGGTCTTAAGTTTTTAATATATAAAATAAATTATAACAGATGTTAAAAAAACAATTTAATTATTTATTGTAACATTTGCATATTACAGAAGAAAATCTAATAAAAATAATTTATGTTAAGCAATTTAATTATTTTTGTGGTATATATTTTTTGACAATGCGATAATTAGTTCACTTTATTGTGCAACCATAGTATATTTTTGGGTGGTGGTTATACTGTTGAGATAATTCTTTATTTTATGTTAATGTTCGTAAAAGTCAGATTATTGAATAAAATATTGCGGAATAGTTCTCCAATTATTATCCTAGGATATGTCGATTATGCCATTTTTACTCTATGCTTTATTTTTTGGCTGGTTAACTTATAAATTTAACACAAAACAGTTTGCTGTCTCTTAAAAATGTTTAAAAATAACATTTTAAATTAGATTATAATGATTATTTAATGAAATATTCAATTGTTCCTGGTGTGGTTTTCTTGAATTAAAATGTGTTCCTTTGGTCCAATTAGTATATTGTGAAATAATTACAGATATTCAAAAAAATATTATGTCGCAAAGGTTTTTGTGAATTTTATACTCATTTCCTGTCGTTTTATTTGTTACATCTCTTCTTTCAATCGATCGACATTGTACGTCATTCCTACCATACTCCTTTTTGATTGCATTTGCATCGAGATTAATAAATACTACCATTTGCGTTACATTGTATTTTCCTGTGATTGTGCATCTATTGTTTTCTATATAATCTACAGAGATGTGCAAAATAATGTATGCCCCATTTTGACTAATACCTGTAATCTCTTGTGTCTTGTCGCGCAACGCCAAGACTGCTGCGCGCCATACCGGGAGATGAAGAGCGAGGTACCACCACTATTAAGCCGCGATCCCACCATTTATACCGTGAAATGCGATCAGGCCGAGAGTCTCAAACTAGAGTGCAGCTACGGCGACTGCTATATCGACATAGTTTACAACTACAATCTAAAACGTATAACCGAACGCATCAACAGAACCATGACTTGCAGGTGTGCTCGGAGGTGTTTTCGGCAGCATGTTTCGGGACTAACTACAGAGTAGCTGTGTTCTATCCGGTCCCCATCACCCCAAACTGTGTATTTTGATCAAAAGTTGTATACTGCACGAATTGCACGACACAACTTTTTTAGTTGCACCGTTTCTTTCCTCGTTTCAAGTAGCCGGTTATTAGAAGTAAAGAAGATGAATGTTTACTAATTGATTTGAATTACATTAATAGAGAAAGAGAAGCACTGTGAAATAAATATATTTTAAACGGTGCGTTATTTTGACTTAACATATTTGAATTGATAAACATTCAACTTCTATCTTAATTTTTGTATTTAATTCAATATTTATTAACTATTTGGACTGCTTGGCTTTTCTAGACTATTTTATTTATTCTACGTCAACTAACACGTCTCATTTGATTTTTTTAAATAGTTAATGTGATGAATTAGACCACATTACATCTCAATACGTTTTGGTCTTTTTTAAAGATCAAGAACACAAAAATAAATGAGTTTTCCTCTCTTAATGCAAGTTTATATAAAACTTTATCCAATGAACCTTGTTCACAGCATAGATATTGAGAATTTAATCGTTTTTAGATAATTGTACATCCATTAAAATATCGGGTAAAGTATTCCATATAAGTATATATACCTGATGGCACTCATAACTACCTTGATATACTATTTAAAATGGGTATATTTACAATTCTGTATACAATTTGGAAAACTTTGAGAAAGATTTGTTGATTCTATTTATTGATTGTCTATCAAATAATTTCACTTACCCCTCCTACCAATTTACCAAATTGCAGCATATTTTTATTCACGTATCCAAATTTAATTATTATTAGAAGGGAGAACTAATTTTTTCCTTTTAAAATCACATTAATTAAATTATTGTATAAATAATCATATATTGTAACAGTCTTTAAACCATAATATGATGTTTTATTTATTCTACATGGCTACTTGTTCACAAATTGTTTTGCAGAGGGCGATATGAATAAGGAATATTATAAACCTTGTGACGCGAATATCACAGACTTTTGCGTATACGGTGACTGCTATCTGGAAAACAGCAGTGGTCGTGAATGGGAAAAAGTTTGCCGGTAACTGTCATCCACCCTCCCTTCAACCCTCCATCATAATCTGTCTTTCAAACCTTAGTTTTTTTGGTTTTGGAACATAATTAAAAAAACTTTCTCTTGCTTTTTTATTCTCCCCGCCTATTTGCACCCAACCGCTGCAGCGCGTTGCTGGCTCAATTAACGTTAAACATTTCTAGTTAATGTTGGGTTTGCTTGGTTTCTCAACATCCTGTTTTCAATAATTATTTTTGTTATAGTTATTTTTATATCTAACGTAAATTTAGACTTTTTAATAATGGATTACAATATGGCCTACTGATATCAACTTTTTAATAAAATTGATATTTTTTAAAATTTTTATTTGTAGGCTTGCTTTTATATTTATTCTCAATAGTAATTAGAATCACATTTTTTTACAGAATTTTTTTAAGAAATACAATTTTTTTATTTAATGCTATTTTTTTCTTCAGTTGCTTTTTTTAAATTATTCTTCTTCTTCTTCTATCGGCGTGGTCATTGCTGATCGTTGGCCGTCCTCCCAGTCCGGCTCACAACAGTCCT
>JAUZND010007439.1:0-10342 GCA_034780555.1 Coelogynopora nodosa | reverse complement strand
TAGATATTGGAAATATTTTATATAGCCGCTATACGTGTGGAATGTTTTTCATCTAGCAACCGATTGGAAAGGGTTAACCATTTTAAATTATTAATTTATTAACCTTTCATTATTAACTAAATAAGTGTAAATCATAAAAATATTAATAATATACAATCTGCAAGGTAGATACAACCGAGAACCTGCTTAACCTTTTACTGAGCAAAGCTTTGAATTCAAAAACAATTTCAGGAATTTGCCAGTAGACTTCATGAATTCAATAGCATCAATTCTTTACCAATAGAAATTGACACTGAAGCCAATTAAAGGTAATGGAAACATTTTGAGTGAAAATAAGGCAAAATGGCATCCATCGTGTCGAAAACTATTGTCTAGTACTAAATGGTCCAGGGCACGATTCAAAGCTTATTAAAAAAACAGGACCAGTGCAGAAAAACAAAACAGAAGACAACTATGTGTGCCAAAATATTTTCTTTTTCTGTCAAATTGATTTGCATCGATGCTCAACAAATAATTTAGATCTCCAATTAAAGAAAATGTCTTCAGCGATAAAAGACGAGCGAATCATTGGTATTTTAAGAGGAGGCGATACGAAATTGTTTCCGAAATTAAACTTCAAATAATAGCCAGCCAAACTCTGATGCCAACATCGCAAAAGAACAGTTTTTAGCAAACATTGAGTCCGAAATAGCTGAAGGGTGTTGAGGTATTTACTATGCACGAGATTATTAAAACCTACAAGACTACTGGGTGATGCTGAAACCAGCACCAGTATAAATCCAATACGCCTACCTAAAGAAGCAAATCCTAGAAAGTCTTCCGAATTTTCAAGGACAGAAAGGAACCCGATGTAGGGTATATTTAGTTGCTAACACGAAGATGAGCAAAATTATAAGCGATGGTTTGATGAATTCGGCTGTAAAAGCTCGACATTTAGTCAAAAATGCTTTGTTTGTTCGAAAATATGTGAGAAGCATGGTGTACGCTTTAAATTCAAAAGTACTTTCAACAAAGATGATGTGGATAAATTATTGATTCCAAACGAGTTATCCACATTGTTTCGCCTCTTTATATATGGAGACAATACTTTGAAAAACTAGTTAGATCAAAATCTGGCTCAGTTGGTGATGGCCAACATGAAAAACGTAAAGTGCAAAAACATCGAGACGCCGCTTCATCTTTATAGTATACAGGTTGGTCTTGTATATAATTGCTCTTCTTCATGAACTATAGTTAGCAGCAACTAATGATCGAGTGATCAGTGTTGAGAAATTGATGGGCGTGCCAATGGTAAAACTTGCTGAAGAGGAAGGAATACGTCAAAAGTATTTCATGTAGACCTAAACTAAAAGAAAATTATTCGAATTTATTTTACTAGTTAATGATTTACTTTGTGTGTGGAAAGGCAGCCACAAAGGTAGCAAAGAAATACAAAGAAATATTAAAATAGATATTTAAACTGTATATTAATAAACACAAAAAGGTCATTTGTGTTTTATCATGCGTAAAACTTACGTTACATTGATGTTAGACAAATATATTTCAAGTAGTGTGATATTAAAAAGAATTTTAATATTATTAAAAGGTATTATTAAATGTATTAAAATGTGTTAAACAATAACATAAATGTAAATTTGAAATATTTTGAAAAATTATTATATTATGTTTATATATTTTTAGATAAACTCTACCTGTTTAATTTAGCGTGAGTTAGGGAGGTTTGGCTTAATGATAAATAGTAAAAACAAATTAAAGTATACACTGTAATTCCAGTTTATTTTCAATACATAATTGTAATAATTAAATTGATCCACTACTGCCCACTACTATTGCCCGCCGTGCAAGTCGCCCACAAAATCGACCGAGAAGGAAGGACCCAACCACCACCCACCTGGCAGCCGGATATCTCCGTGTGCAAGAAGGCGAGTCCTCTGGCCAGACCGCAGGCCATCCCGATCAGCTGCCCGGTGGTGAGACTGTGGCTCTGCAGATATTGAAACAGGGAGCCCTCCCGGTGGTACTGGGTCACCAGCCAGAGGTCCAGCTTCACCCCGCTGTCGC
The DNA here is from genome assembly GCA_034780555.1 of Coelogynopora nodosa. Taxonomy (NCBI): domain Eukaryota; kingdom Metazoa; phylum Platyhelminthes; order Proseriata; family Coelogynoporidae; genus Coelogynopora; species Coelogynopora nodosa. The sequence goes on along the minus strand of JAUZND010007439.1, from coordinate 8,281 downwards.
AGTTGTCCGAGGCGAGAAAGGTGAGGACATTCGGGTGACGCAGTAGCCCAGTCTCGTACACATCCTTCTCCCTACAACAGTTGGCAACGCAGGTATATCCAAGGGGATGGTCACTATTGTGTTTAGAGTAATAATTTTCTACTGTTTGTACTATTTTATAGATTTTAATGTCATAATAAAAATGGAGATTTATATTAATAGTTATTTGTTTAATAAACAACAAATTATGCGTGAGTAAACCATCCCAACATTTTTAATTAGGAACACACATATTGAGAAATATTTATAGATATACTATAATAATTATAGTACTCTTGTATCTTGTAATTATACAAATATATATATATATAACTAAATTTTGTAAATAATTAAGCGATTAAACAATGCTCCAACAGGAAAAACCGTTTATTGTTGTTAATATATAATACAATTTTTTTTCTTTGTTAGCTATTATAGTTAATATTTAAAAGTAGACAAAAAAGAGGGAAGAATATAAGGAGCTTTATAAAAGCAAAATTTAAAAGACAATCAACATTCATTAACTTTTCATTTAATATTGAATATTCTAAATCTACTTTGTGAATTATTTGTATAAAATATGCAATTTTAATATTAGTCGTAGCTGTTGTAGAAATCAAACGATATAGCTAACACGCAAAGGTGCGAATTCTTCTGACACTATTGGTCAATGATCACGATCACTTTAAAGCAAGAAGCCCACCTTCGCCACGCAGCCTCCTCCCGACTGGCAAATATCTTGACGGCAACCAGGAGGCCGGCAACCGGCCAGTCAGCCCGCCACACCTCGCCGTACCTCCCCCGCCCTACCAAGTCTAGCAGCCGGACCTCCTGGGCCAGACTTCGCGAGGTCAGTAGGGCCGCCCCTGCACCGGAGCTCGTCCAATCGGGTCCCCCCCCACTGAGGGCGGGGTCGCCACGGTCCTCGAGACCCAGTCCCTCGTCAATGGAGATGGCAGCGGGCTGGCCCTGGTTGAGGACACTGTCTGGCTTCACTGATTAGCGTAAACAGAAACAATAGTTTTCAGGTGTGGTTTCTTAAATAAAATTCCTGATTTATTTTAATTTTAGGAGTGGCACTAAAAGTCAAACAACAACCTAATTAAAAATTATGCAATACTCCACTTTATGTCACAAATAATATATATAATTTTGTATCTACTCGTATATAGTCATGTAGATACAAAAAACACACATTAACTACGATTCGATTTTCAAAAGAAAATGTTTGTATTTGCTGATTCATATCTAGCAGATAACTGGAATAATGTTTTTATTAGAATCTGGAATCATATTATTATAAATGTCAAAGGATTTGACACCGGAAATTGGAAACGAATCATCCAAAAAAGCAGGACTGGATTTTTATAATGACTAGGTACAAGAAAGAATTGCATAAACTGTAACAAAATTTTGCTACTAAAGAGCTTTTTTTACGACAAACGACTGTTACTATTAATATAACCATAAAAATACACACAAACGTTAAACATTTAGATAAAAAGCTAAGTGGAAAAATCAATAAAATGGAAAAGAAAAAGATTCTAATAGTTTATTTTTTCTCAAAATCTACTCCCTCATGAAATTATAAAGTTACTGGTTGAGTATGATTTATCAAGCTGCCTGGCTTCACTGATCAGTATAAATATATTACAAATTAAATAAATAATCTATATTCTAAATACTGAAAAGCACATTATATTTCACTAACACATATATATAATATATACAATTAATTATAAATTGCATATGAATTTCATATAAAAGCTATGCATACAGTAGAATTATATATATATAAATCACTAATAATGTTAACTATTAATAAACAAACTGTTGTTAACTATAAATAATTATTGCTAATGTTTTGAACAAAATCATAGACATGTTAAAGTCCAACAAAAGGAGATTTAGAGAAATTACAATTTACTTATATCTCATACATAATCAAAAGCAGATAATCCAAGTGCTTTTTCTCACAATAAATACAAGAACGTTATGATTTCATCTAAAAACATTATTTAAGTGAGAATTAAACTTACACAATAGAAATATTTTACATTTATTGAGAAAATTTATTGAGTTTCCAGAATGAAAACATAATCTTGAAATTAATTATTAATGAATTACAAAAAATGTCAAGAAAATCAATATCTCGTTGATATAGAGATCTCTTATTAATTACACAGAGTTTTTAATTATATTGCATAGTCACTATAACAGGAAATTGTACATACATAAACCAAATGCACAAACACAAATAAAATAACACCATAATGTTATAGACTTAGAAAGAAATAATATAAAGATAATATTAAATAATAGTCACCACCATTACTATTGCTGAATACAGCAGAATATACTAAATTTATTGAACAGAAGTTATGTAAACAAATAAAAGGGAAGCATAAACCTCTCACAGACATTTTTTGACATCAAACTTGTACAGAATTTTTTTAAAAAGTCACTCAATATACCATGTATGATAGTTGCAGCATATAGTACTAATTTTAAAACACATAAATTGTTTCCACACTTGATGGCATTGTCAACATTAATAACAGCTTTCTTTCCCTTAAGTCTAGGAGGTAGCTCAACAAAAGCGTGACCGCGCTTGGTTGGACAACTATAGTAGCTGCAGAGAATGAAAAAATGTAATATACATTATTTATTCAAATGAGTCAGACATATCTTACCAGCTATAAGATATATTCAACATTTTCAAATGAAAAATTATACTATATCATTTAGGATTGTTAGTTGGCTAGAAAAAACCGAGAAAATAAAGTTATTTTGGCTAAATTAGGAACAGTAGTAGTCCTCGTCAAGCGTAACTTTAAAGCAATGTTAACATAAAAAATAAAAAAACTTACCTGATCCTTTAACAGGATTCATAAATGATATACGAATACTTATGTAAATGATAACAAATAGAGCAACAACTGCAAAGATTCCAACAATCAGTCCGATCAGCCAAGATAAAGGTGAACCATTGTTGGATGAATCCAGAATTTTGATATTTGAATTAAATGATGATGTATAATGAACCAGATATTTCTTTGAAGGTATGTTACAATGTTTATCTTTGCAGCAAGAAAAAGAGCTATTCTGTGGTGTGTTGCAATGTTCCTGAGGAAATAGTGGAAATGCATTGTCTTGTTGTGATAAGCAACTGAAAAAAAATTCAAATAATAATTGATTTAATAAATAAATGATAAGTATGTGTTTAGTTTGTGACATTTAAAAAATGCATGAAGTAAAAAAAACTTAAAACATAAATGTAACATTTTTAAGCTAAATTGTTACATCAGTTACTCAATGGTGATTGCATATTACAAATGAAAGCAATTTAATAGTAAGATTTCTTTGTTATAATGCACAAATATAATAACTAAAAATGAAGCTTCAGTTTTAAAATTATTTAAGATAATAACAAGACCAAGAGGACAATATAATAAAGATGGTCAAATAATGTACCAAATAACATAACATATATTACATGATATGAATAACCAATATATATATATATGGAAAAAAGCTTTTATAATAATAATATCAGAAATAAATACATTATATATAAAATAAACTGAAATTTAAAAATAAACTTTCAGTAGATAAACAGATTGTATGCTTTCTTTCAAACAAATTTCAAGACTTATTCTGTCATATAATATAGTGTATATCATTCTAATAGCTTAGACTGTGCCTATCTGCAAAATGTTTATATTGCATATACATTCAACCAGTTTAATGAGATTCATTATTAGTTATTTAGCTATGAGGATTTCACCTTATATGATAATGGAGATGACTGCTTTGTTAATAAAAAAATTCACATTTAATAGTGGCAAAAAAGCACTAGTACTTTTGCAATAATTATTTTGAAATTGGGATTAGTTTTAAGCATTCTGAAAAGTAGTCAAGTAAGTTGAATTATTCTACACATAATATAAAAGACAGTGTTGACAAATTATTTATAATAAAAAAAAATTAATATTTTTTTAATTAAAAAAATTCATTTTAAATTATTAAAATATATTATAATTATGAGAAAATTACTTATAAATATTTAAAAACTAAAAGATTATAAAAATGGTCAAAAATTATTATGTATTATGAATTCAAGTTTATAATGTTCACAAAGCTTTAGAACTAAATTTATTTTTATAAAACTAATCAGAATCCATATTAGCTTTTAAGCAACATTATTTTGGTATATTCAGTATGAATTAATGAGTCACTTATTATCAAATACCTAACTGCATGCTTAGAGCATGTATTTACAGTGTATTATAATATAATAATGGAGATAAAGTGAAGTACATATTTATTTTCATGTTATTGAATTCTGGGAATATAATACATAATTTCTAATATTAAAAAATGTTTCATTAAATATGTTTGTTTAATGAGGTAATATTTAAAAATATTTAAGCTTTAATAAAAGTTAAACTATAATATAATATTAAATATAGAATGACACGAACTACTATATTTAATAAATAAAAAAGTATGGAATATATTGTGTAAAATTATATATAATATTGTGTATATATATTGTAGAATTTAAAAGTTTTGTAAATAAATAAAATAATAAATATGATAATGTAATAATAACAAATATAACAATATAGATGTCTTTATAGTTGTTAGGTATATAATTATTTTACATTTGAAAATTCAGCAATCTTTTGTGTATGGCTGCAAAAAAGCTTTAAACATACTCAAGCTTACAAAATGAATACTAAAAATACCTCCATTTATGGGATGATTTCATTGTATTATTGTTACCTATTTGACTTTATGGTATTAATTAGTTCAGATAAAAAGTATTGGCATTATAATAATTTACATAAACATGTTTTTTTTAAATAATAATAATATTAAAAAATTCAAACCAATAAAATGATGACATAACATCATTATAAATAAAATTGTTATTTACCGAGTTTATAAATTATTATTATTGTAATTATTATTACTTCTTAAATTATCAGTATAAAAGAGGTATATAAACTCTTTCTTTAAGCACATAAAATTATAATATAATCATTATGTATTCTTCTTTTAAATGTACGTAATTAATATTTGGAAAATAATAATTAATATATTAAAACTTAAAAAGTAAATATAAGCACTAAATTTCTTGTATATTAATATATAATTATAACAAGTAATACAATAATGAATTATAGTTTAATGCATTATATTAAATAATAATAATAATTAATCAATATAAATTATATAATAAATTATAATAATGTGGGGTCTAATAACAGTGCATTATATGTAGTTTATTAGTTTCATTTATACATATTTATAGTTATAGACTTAGTCATAATTACTCATAATAGTCAATTAGCAATATAATTTGTGCTTATATTCATTTTTTAAAATTTATTTAATTAAATAAATAAGATTAAAACAAAATGGAAAATGTATATTTATTTTTAATCTCACATTGTAATATTTTATTAATGGTATTACTCCTACATTAACTGTTTTTTAATATGTTCCTAATCAATAGCTCCTACTAATTCATTACAGTGTAACTATCATACTATGGTGACTGGAGAGAGGTCAAAATTAAATACTTGCCTTAAATTATTATTATATTATTGCCTTCAAACACAGAGTTTTTTTCTAAAATTTATATTTTTAAAATACACACTGTTTTATCTAAATACATACAATATGTTTGTCAAAAGACGGTGTTTTATTGAAATACACAAAGTTTTATAAAAAAACTGTGTGTTTTATCTAAATACACAAGTGTTTGTCAAAACACTCAGTGTTTTATCTAAATACGCATGTGTTTGTCAAAATACTCTGAAGTGTCTAAATTATTAACCAAAAAGGTATACTTTAATTATTATATGGTATGCATTATACTCCATGAAAGTTTAATACAAATATTAAAATTAATATAACAAATTAACATTTTCAAGCATATTGTATTATAAATTTGCATAAATTATAAAATTGTAGTTACTTTGGTGGCTGAAAGTAGTATAATATATTTTTAAAATATAAAAGTATTGGCATCAGCATCAGATTATCTGGAAGCTGCATGGGGTTTTAGGTCAGATACTTGGCATAAGCATTAGTTTTTGTAGAAATCATCATCTGGTTTTTCTTAAGCACTTCACATAGGCATCATTTTTTATGGAATTTGGATCAGTTTTGATCTATAACCAATGAGGGTCATATTAATTTTATTCTCAAAATAATGATAATTTATATTTTAAGATAGTGCACTATATGCAATAGAATAAACATACTTCTTTAGTAAAAATAGTAGTACAATGTTTATTTTATTTATTAGTTTAAATTAATAATAAATTTTTACTTTCCATTATGAACAATAAAATATAGTTCAAGTTTGTTGAAAGTTATGCATAACCAAGCAACAGTAAACATTTAATTATTAAAATAATACTAATCAACAAATTTATTGCAGAACATGTGTATTTTAAATAAACATTGAGTTTTTTGACAAACACATGAGATAATAATACTATATGTACTAGGTCTAGGCTACTACTAGGTCAGACCAAGTTTTTTTCAACATGTTTTTCACACTAACTATTTTTAAATTTTACATAAAGTTCACGCTTACCCCTAATAAATATAATAAAAACTTGCTCTTGTTATTTTTCATTCTAACATATAAAAAATAATCATTGACATTGTTAAAATCTTATATAAATTTATCCATATGTGAATGATATTAAATAAATGTCTAGAAAAGTTAGATAAATAATATTTTATGAAAATTAAAAATAAATAAAAATAATGACAATATACTTATTAAAACAAAATATTATTTTTATCTTAAATAAATGACAATATACTTATTAAAACAAATTGTTATTTTTTTCCAAAAATATGTTCAACCAAATTATGGAGTTGTACAAGGTAAAGATTAAAAATTATAATGTAGATACTAGATAATTAATATGAAAATATTCATATATATACATATATATCAATATTTAAAATGATTTATGAAATTAAACACTTTATAAATTAATGTGTAGGTACACTGATATATCAATATTAATTTTTAAGCAACATGTTCATGAGTATTCATAGTTCTATGATAATTATTCCAATGTGCTTAAGTTTTTGTTTAATTTTATTAATTAATTGTTAATATAAATTTAGCGAACTTTAAATAATGAAAATTATTGTACAAATTATAATGTAAATAATATTTTAATTTTCAATCTGTTATAAATGTGTATGCGGTTATATTTTTATAGAAATAGAATCATTGTGCTTAGGATTTGCCTAGAGTGTCTGTTTGTTTAGCTAATTGTGTAGGCATACTAGCAAGCTATAATTAACAATATATGCATGCATAAATATTAATAATACTAAAGTACTAATTTTGTATGATTAATTATGTTAAATCTTTAATAATTATAACATATTATATTTATATATCAAGCACTTTAATAAATTTAGTGTATTTGTTTTCAATTGTAAAAAAAAATGTTTTTAATTTTTTTTGAAAAATTTATTAACATTTTATTTATGCCCACTTTTTTCATGCTTCACACCAAAGATCCTGACACCTGCGCCAATTTTCTAAAAAGTTCACTCTCAAGATCTTGACAAAATAGCATATCAAAAAAAAACTTGGGTCAGACTAGGACAGGTGAAGTTTTACTATATTTTAGTTTTATACTTCATAAAATTTTCAGCTAATTTTACCCATCAAAAACAAAAGTTCACTATTATCTTTTATAACTGATAAAAATTGTATATTTACCCAAGTTTTAGAAAACTGTGTCTGTGATAATTATAATTCCTCCTTTCAGTTTGGCTTGTAGATGTATCTTCAAATGTATTGGTCATCATTACATTTTGCATTAAACACATTCCACGGTTTGCCACTATGCAACATTGAGGGTTCTCTTTGAAGTGGTTTGGCGTATTACCAAAACTATTATTTATCAAAATATCAACAAATGTTAACCATAACTGTTTCTTATGATGGTCGATGGAATCACATTTCTTGCACTCCTTTGAAGAATAATACAAGCAATGAGTACTGAAACATTCTAAACAACACACTTGTAATACATTTAAGATTGTAGCTATTAAAATTAAAATAAAAGTAGATATTTCCATTGAATAATTCGGTGATATAAATGTTAAGAAGCCGACCTAGAAGTTTGCATTGTAATATGGAGGGTTGAAGGTAGTTTGAAGAACGCGGTGGTGGTAACAATGTAATTAATGTCTATGTTATGTTATG
>JAUZND010007438.1:0-10342 GCA_034780555.1 Coelogynopora nodosa | reverse complement strand
CAATGGCGACTAATTAATTAAGAAAGAAAAAAATATATATCCGGCAAAAGCGTGAATCGCAATCTACCATTGATATTATTAATAACGGGGTATGCCACATTATTATATATAGAAAAAAAAACAATTAATTTAATTTAATACAATTTAGTATTTGTATTTTACACTTCATGCTTTTAAATTAAAAATACGTAAATAATGGCGAAATCGTTTATAGCCAAATATGTCAGTTTAATTTGTTAGTTTGAATTAAATTCTGAAGTATGTCATATTGACAATTTATATTATTTGTAAAATAATCACAATTGTAACATTAATACACCACATTGTAAATAACATTGAAATTAAAAAATTGTAACTAAAACATAGGCTATAAGGATCTACAAATAGTTGATTTTAATCATGTGTGTAGAAAAAGGTTTTCCGGTAAATAATAATTATCTATTAATACAAACAACACATGAAATGGATCCAAGTTGGATCGATATATTATCGATTATGGATCCTTAATTTAAATAATACCATGCACGGATTCTTACTCAGCACAATATATTCTGAATTCTTACTCCTGACCACACAAAAAAAGAGTTATCTAGTTATTATAGGTTATAGGCTATTGGTTTTTACGTATAATCATAATCATAATTTATTAATACAAAATTATGTTTTTAATCGAGGGGCTAATTTGTGCTAATTGATGTTATGTTTTATGTATTGTCTGTTTAATGTAGCTCGGTTACTATTTTTATACGTAATAACATATTTTAATTTTTTTATACACAAAGAAAACGTCAACATTAAAATTTTAAGTAAAACTAATTAAATATTTTGGTAAGGTAAAAAAACACTCATTTACGAAGCAATATAAATTGTGTAAAACATCATGGATTTACGCGCTATATAAAGTGAAATATTTTAATAAATAGCACTCCGTATTATGATTTTACGGGATAAATTCAAGAGATATTTCTACATGACGTTTTTTAATATATTTGGCATCATTCTACAACAGGTGTCTCGAATTTATGCAGCATATATTTGTAATCTCTATATAATAATTCCACTCTCGTATTCCAAATATCGGATATATACTGCGATGAACTCTGTGGACTGTTGCTTACTCTACATACTGCCCATGCAGTTTAACCTGCTCCTCCCATAATTGCAGCACATTTGTTTGTCACCAAAAAGCGCATCTGTTTATTGATAAACACTATTTAAAAGCCTTCTCGGCCACCATTGTTTATGCGCTTTTAGTGATAAACATGGAGTTACTATGATAGTCATTATCATCAGCCCACTGCAGGGCGAAGGCCTCAGCTTGACGTTTCCACGTTGATCTGTTGTTGACTAATTGCATCCAGGTTGGTGCGCTCGTGAACAATATCCGGATCTCGTCTTCCCATAGCGCCATAGGTCTGCCCCTCGTCCTTTTCCCGTCCCTCGGAATCCATTCCGTCAATATTGAGGTCCAACGGTTATCTTGTTGTCTCGCAATGTGACCTGCTCAGTTCCATTAGGTGATCTTTATTCTCTTGATGATGTCATCAACCTTCGTTCTCCTTCTAATCTCCGTATTCCTTATTCTGTCTCGCTTTGTAACATTAATCATCGATCTTTCCATCGCTCTTTGTGTGGTCTAGAGCTTGTTCACCATTTTCTTCGATGTTGTCCACGTTTCTGATGCATACGTCATAGTTGGAAGGATGCATTGATTATAAATACTTTCATTTTTAGAGAGGTAGAAAGGGTGCTTTTCATGATGTTATTTAGTCTACCAAATACCTGCCATCCGAGAATGATTCTTCTCTGGATTTAGCTTGCTTGATTCATTTCTTGGAGGCTGATTTTCTGCCCTAGGTAGGCCTATATTTAGTCATTTACCATTTCAATTTCTTGGCCTTCTATTTCGATTTTATCTGAAGTCACTTTGTTGTTGATCATCAGTTTCGTTTTTGACCAATTGATCTTCAGTCCACTCTTTCTACTCTCCCTTTGAAGGTTATTTAACATTTCTTCCGAGTCTTTTATGTTATCTGAAATCAGAACTATATCATCTGCGAATTTTAGATGGTTAACTATGATAGTACTTACCAATAAATAATTATTTAATCTATGAATGATACTTTCAAAAAACCTTGCAAGATTTTGAAGCTAAGAATAACTTATATATTTAAAAAGATAAATTTACCCTTGAAATCTTTGGAAGATCCTCCTAAGGATTAATGCAAGGTTTCCAAGAAATATAATTTCTTTAAAAAATATGGGTGGCCATATTATGGTTCGACTTTATTTCAATCTCATTTAGAACATTTAAAAGATAATCAAACAATATACCCATATTCCTTAAATATCGGTTAATTACACATCAACTCAAGTCTAAACATTTGTATCTGTTAAACTACAATATATTATACATTAAATATATTTCAAAAGGTTACATTTAGTTAGTAAATATATCAATACAACCCTGCACAACTTTCAAGTAACCATTTATCAGCACAGTTTTCCACATCAAGCAATCAGGTTACGATAATCATTCTATCATTATATGAGCTTACACAACCTACATAAACATACACCGTTAAATCAAACGGATTGTATAACTCTGTTACAATCGGAATAGTGTCATTTCATGTCATTTAAACAACCCAATTTGTATATTTATAAAACACAATGTCGAAAGTGTTCAATTATTTATATTGCGAAAGAAATTTTACTTCATCACAAATATCTATTTTTATTTCCAACTTGTTCTCAAATTGCTCTCTTCTGACATTTTCTGTTTTGTTCATCGCGTATGTTCTCCCAATTATCTGCACTATCGGCCTCATTACAAATACGCATGTTATCTACATCTGTCTGGTCAAAATGTCTACCAAGACTCGACAAACTATCTACATGACATGTCTGGCATTTGCTGACGGACTCAACATTGTCGTAGTTGGGTTGATCTATTTCTTTTCTGACTACGGTTTGGACTACCTTACCAGTGGCAATATAGTTCTAAGCGATTTTCGAGGATTCTGTCATACTAAATATTTACTGAAACATTTCACATCAGGTTTCGCTTGCTCCATGTTTCTTCTGTTCAGTTCAGATCGACTTTTGTCGATTATTTACCCAATGAAAATGAGAAATCTGTCAAATAAGTGGGCCTGGATAATGTCGATATTAACAATAGTTTTCTCGATTGTAATAGCTCTTACAACTTTTTTGTTTGATTGCTCAGATCTCAGTGACTCTATGTTATTTAACAAATCGATGCTACATTTTGCTCTTTTTGCTAACTGTGCAATTATCCAAAGTTTTTTGGTTTTGATAATCAATATTGCTCTCGTAATTAAACTTCGTTTGATCAGTCAAGAACGCCTTATGTTGACTGGAGGAGCACAAAGTCGGTCAAGTATATCTGCGAATGAAGTGAACGCATCTTTACTAGTGATCATATTATCGGTCATCTTTATTGGGTGTTCTTTACTGCAATGTACATTGAGCTTTATAGTAGGCTCATCGTTATCGACATATATATATAATCAGATATTGGCAGAAATTATGTGGATTCCATTTATACTACAAGAAAGTATCAACTGGTTTATCTACTTGTGGAGAATGAAAACTTTTCGACAAGAAATTATGAAAATATGTTCACGTAAGAATTCTTACACTGTTTCAAATACGGCTAAATTGATAAGGGTGACACGTTTAAATGAATAACATGTTTTACTTTAAATTTAACTAACTTCTCGAACATCCAAACGTTTTCATATCCAAATGTGTTTGTAAGAGGTGCTTTTAGAATCACAATTGAGACATAGAAATGAAGTCAAATTAAAGACAGAAAAAAAAATTTTTAATGCATTTTTCATGCTATTCTAAACAAATAATTTGTTTAAAATCTGATGTTTGTCCATTTCGCCACGAGAAAGATATTATACTTGTGATTTATTTCATAAAGTTTCTAAATAATACTTTTATCAGCAAAAAATTAAGCAATGAAAGTTTCAGAAACAGGTGTTTTAAATTATAGTCACATGATGAAGCCGGTAATACTATTAAAGACCTATATCAATAGATAAAATACGTGTAATATATCGTATAAAGTTTGTCATTATTATTATTTTATACAATTGGAATAATACACTCTTTTTCTATAGCACTACTTATCGTCTTTTCAGTACTATAATATGTTATTATACAAAAAGTCATAAGGTTTTCACTTTTATTTTGATTGTTATATATATATATATACTGTCATATTGAGCATGCCAAATTGGTAAGGTGCCACTTAACACCATATGAGTTGTTATTAGAAATTGCGAAAAGCTTACTCCCCGTACTATCATAGATTAACAAATGACCCTTAACAATAGCAACTATAATGGAAATACTACCCTTTTCTATGTCCGTAACTAACATGTATTTTTTTAGCTGTTTTCTGCTTGACACCTAATTATATAAGGTGCGGCGTGTTTTTAATGAATAATTTCAACAGTATAGTTGATAAATATATTGAATTTCGAAATTGCTTAATGCAAATAATGCTAAAATGTACAGCCAACAATTTGTGGAGAAGATTAATACACATATGGCTAATTGTGCCAAAAAAGATGATTAAATCCTAATGCAAATTCCACTTTAGTAGTGGAAAATGTATGATATTTGCTACTATGAAAAATACTTATCGAATGCTTATGAAATAATATTTTATCAATTTGAATGTGGAGACTTTGACTTGCTCCCCCCATTTAAAATATCCTACAAAGTTTTGGTTTCATAACTTTAAGAACATGTATTATAAATTTTTTATTGTAATTTCTTTTGTTGTAACTGGTTTGCATATTTCATTACAGCATTACATATATAAAGGTTATAACTTGTGTTTGATACTTGTTGCTGTTACTGTAACTTACTATCTAACTTCATAAGTCATGTTATCTATAAATCACACATATTGAAACACATTTTTGGACAAAAAATATTATTCAGCCGTATATTGTACATGGTTAAACCATTGTAATTCACTTTATTTTACCAACATACAAAATTCATGTTTTAGTTTAAATTGAGTATACTGATATAACTACATGCTGCTAACTTTTGTTCATTTTCTAATTGGTTAGCATTTAATTGCTTTGGTATTGATAAAACATTGAATACTTTTGGTCGCTGCAGTAAATGAAATGACAAAAAGCAGCCTTATATATTTACCCCAATGTGATGTCTGACAGTCTACTTACTATGCAATTATTATTGTTATCATTGAATCGATATATTTTTTATTTAATTATTTAAAGCAGTATACGATAACTGATAACATGTAATGAAACAATTTATTAAAATAAAGATATGATTATTCTGGTTAATTTGTATCTAAATATATACAATTAATTAAATTAAATAAATGTTATAAATGATTCATTTAATAACACATGTTTTCTACTATATCGTTGTGTGAAATGTAAGTTATTACATTATTGATTTCCTTAACTCCCCACAACGAATATATCGATAGAACATGTTTTATTAAAAACTTCAATGATCCCTTCACCGAGATAAACTTTGTATATGGTGTCACGACAAAACGTCACCACGATGATGAAATAGATAATAATTAATAGAAATGATTCTGATATTCGTCCATCAAGGGGGACTAATTATTTGTCCATCTAATAATTATATTGATACGAAAAAACAAAAGTTTGTATTAAAATTCATTTTTTAGTTATGAATTTAGTGACGTTATGTCGTCGTGACGTTTTGACGTCGTGATGTTGGTTATAGTTAAAGTTACAATTTAATTGTTAAATAATTTTAAGCATAAATACAAAATAACTGAATCATCTAATGTTAATTATTTCTTTAAATTAAATTAAGCGAAATAAACAATTGCATTGTAGCAATGACTATCAATTAGCTATAGGCCTACTATTATTATTCATTTTTAATTGTAAACATTAATTTTTGTATTATTTGTTTTCTTGATGGTGTCATAATATATAATCTTATTTACTAATATTAAATAAATACCATAAAACTGTTATGTAACTATTAAAATGTATACTAACAAACATAATAAATTTAAAATGGAATTCTTTTTCATTTCATTTGAGAAATCTAGGGCCCGTTTCCTGAAGCCGCCCTATAACGATATAATTATGCATTATTGCGTTTCTCAAAAGCGTTATAACTTTGATACGAAACAAGTTAGCACATAACATAATGTAGAACGTTAGGACGTTCCGTCTCTCTAAGCAGTCTTAAAAGTGTTTTCTCCAAAATTATGACGAAAGTAAGGCAAACATTTATAAATTAAAGTTTTGTTAATACTTTTTATTTTTTGTATTCACATTTGAATAATAGATTATAAATTATATTGTTATATATATTCTAAAAGTACATGTTCAGTATATTAATTTAAAAGTATATTTAAAAGAATTTAATTTGAAACTAGTCTGATTGGTCCTGTTTTATAAAAAAAAGTTATATATATAAAATTGTACAAATTATTTTTATACATAAACTTTGCTATTATTTATTTAGTTTATCAAATAAAGAATGGCTCTTATTTTTTAATAAACATACTGCGATTTTTTATAATGTCAGTATCATTTACATAAGAAAATAGTTCAAATAATCGATTATAAATTGATTGTAAATTGAAAACATGGATTTATTGGTAATGTTTACATTTTGTGGGTCTCCTAATGAGGGTCGCCTAATGTGAATTACGCCGACTAAGTCTATTACGCCAATAATGCGACCGATCCCACAGTTTGCAATATCAACAAACGATAATATGTTGTTCACTTCTATACTATGCTATATACAATAGGGAAGGCGGCCACCCTATTTTATAAATGAAAATACTTGTACCACAGTATAAAGATACAAAGATATCGGAAAGTTGCGTCCCAACTAAAATACGTACGGGAAACGGAATAAGTTCTCTCTCAGAGAGCGTCGAGAAACGCCAGGGATATTGATGAAATATGAGTCATGTTATTATGAAACAGGTGTGTATTTTCATGGATTGAAATTGTTTTGAAATTATCACGGATTGTTTACGAGATATATATATATAGGATTTGATAGACTATTTTATTTTTTAAATAAGATTAAGTAAATATCTGGAGTAATTGTTTGTTGAATCAACCGCTGAAAATGCAAACTTGATCATTAAAGTCAGGCGCGTATTTAGGAAGAGTGCAACTTTGTCTCGTTCTTCTTAAAAAATGTAGTCCACTTTTACAAGCACGATGTCAATATATTAACTTATCGCTGATTTCTTAGCCTAAGTGACATGAAAAACTCGCTGATTGTATAGGAGAAGACTATGAAAATCACAAAATCACAATAACATATATTCTGAATTCGGACATTATTTAACCAACAAACGAACGAAAACAATTAATATGTGTGTT
Organism: Coelogynopora nodosa; assembly: GCA_034780555.1. Lineage (NCBI taxonomy): Eukaryota > Metazoa > Platyhelminthes > Proseriata > Coelogynoporidae > Coelogynopora > Coelogynopora nodosa. Next base: position 2,921 of record JAUZND010007438.1, on the reverse strand, counting down.
CATGCATATCTGCCAGTGATGTTTATTTGATTTAAAAAATAAATTAAGTGATAATTAGGTGACGATCAGTCAAAAAGTTATCAAATTCCTTGCTTCGTAAAAATATGTCCCAATTACCCTTCAATTAAAGAATCTATTTTTATCTATTTTTTCTATATAAGTTCTATTTACATATATATTTGTTTAATATTATCTTATTTAAACATTAAACGCTTAATCCATTTATTTAAAAAATATATATTTTTACATATTAACAATAGTTTTATATTACATTCTTTATACAGAGCAGTACTGTATACTAATATACTAAAGGCCTATTATGTCCACCCATGCAAAAGGTTGAACGCATACATTTCAATGAACCTATCATATTTATACTGAATTCGACGTGATGCATCAGTGAAGCTGAAATTGAATTTTTTTTTAACTTCTTCAGCGATGCGGGGCGAGATTAAAGGCATGGTTCAGTGCAAATAGGGTTTACGTCATTAAATTCGTCATTAGATGGAAAGATCAAACTATGACGTACGTAACGTCGTGCTTAGTGAGGACTGAACATATCCATTCCCCGCGCGTCGGTCTGTCGCGTGGCGTCGCGTCAAGTTTGGTACCGATGGGCCTTAGGTCAATAACTGAAAGTTAAAGAGCAAAACATATGAGTGAGCCGATAAGTCTAAAGAGTCTAGATAACTCCATCTGGAGACTTGTGGATTCTTCAAAGAAGGAATTTCAATCAATTCAGGTCATCAAACATATTGGCATAAGTTTTAAGTCCATGCCTCGGTTGGGTTAGTAGCCCGATAATTTACACAACGTACGCAATAATATATATTGTATATAATGCATCTTTTCGTGTCGTTTAATCTTTACGGCAGAAATGGAAAATTTGTATAATCATCAACATGGTCTAATTGTTATGAGTCTTTGAAAGAAAAGAAAAACAGTGCTCTCCAGATATGTCCAGATATGTCCAAGCATGTCCAGATATGTCCAGATATGTCCAAGCATGTCCGGATCGAGTATGCTTTAATGGTAGATTTATTACTTTATTTTTTTATTTTCTAGTTAATTTTTTTACTGTTAAATTCTTACATTATTTTCGTTTCTAAGCAGTAAATTACTATATTAAAAATATAAAATAATTAGTAAATAAAAAACAATCAATTAATAAATATTACTAATTTATTAATAAACTAAATCCATAAACATAGAAATAATATCGATTTGCTAAAAGGCGCTGTCAATATGTCAGTAATAATAACTTCTCTAAAAAATTACATTTTAAATTATGCTTTTAAATACAATTTAAATATCGTACAACATTTTATATTAATTTAATAAATCTTTTTCGGATGTTTTTGAGCCTAAAATATGCGTGAATCAGATTTAACAAAAAGTTCAGCGTCTGTATTTTGACCGCGATGATCAAGAATTAGGTTTATTGACGCTTCAATTATTATTACATCATAGGCAGCATGTGTCACATTCTTTTTTTAGATTATAAGTAAACATATATAAATATAATGTTAACATGACCAACAATGAAAACCGGTACTTAACAATACTTTAAATAAGGTTATATTAAGAATAACAATGTAATAAAGAATTCCAGTTTATTATGTACGGATTTATCCTTACGCGTCAAAGAGGTAGGGAGTAATAACTAATTTTCAGAAATATAATTACGAATCGAAAATATTTATTTAAATAGAAAATAAGATAAGTTTATTGAATTTTGTTTTTAAATTTATTATATTCAAATAGCGCCCATTTGGTATTTAAACGAATTACTTAATGAAAGGTTTAAGTAAAATTGCACCACAACGAATATTGTCCAATATAATATTCTACATTAGGCCTACGTCTTTTGATGTGAAAATTGAACTTAATGAATAATCTTATGCCGTTTTTTGTCGGTAATTATATTGTATATGCTAGGACGATACTTTAAATTCTATTTTACAATTTGTTTATCAAATTGAATTTAAAGAAATTAAATTTTCTGAAAATGTTTAATGGTTAAACAATGTTTTAGCAGAAAAAATTTGAATATTAAACTATTTGGCGATAAACAGAACAGAAAGCGAAAATATTGAGGGGAGCACTTATTTTTTAAAAAGTATTGTCACAATATAATTATAATATTTAATTCCGTATGAAAAGTACAGATTTACTTTCGAAATTATTTACATTTTATATGGGAGTCATATTTATAAAATAGCTTATAGATTTTATTGTATATTACTAAACCATATTTTTTGAGACTGTTACAGTCTCGATATGGGAAATTGAGTATATATATGTCACAATTTGAATGAATGCATTACCAAGTAAACCAATCATTGTGATAAAGTCAATGTGGCGAAGTTATTAGTTTACTAAAGATTTGGATTGAAGACTCTTCTTATTTTGTGATATATAATGGTTAATAATTTGTTTAGTATTACACATATAAACTGTGACAACCATCCCAATTATGCCTATTATTAATTTAGTTCTGTTTCAAAGTAATCGATGGTAGAAGATGTGTAAGGAAAGATTGTCATTGTTACGTTTTCATACAAATAAAGAATTTAATTGAATTTAAAAAATTAATCTCGATCAATCTGTTCCGATTTTTCTTGATAACGCCTTATTGAAAGACCCTTATTCGCATAATTGAAAGCGCCTAATTGATTAGTTACAGAATTAAACTATTTAAACTGAAATTCATCGCGTTAGTATGGCAGTAAGCTGTACTAAACAGTATTCAAATGAATCATTTTAAATTTCGAGATTTACTATATTAAAAATATAAAATAATTAGTAAATAAAAAACAATCAATTAATAAATATTACTAATTAATTAATAAACTAAATCCATAAACATAGAAATAATATCGATTTGCTAAAAGGCGCTGTCAATATGTCAGTAATAATAA
>JAUZND010007437.1:0-10343 GCA_034780555.1 Coelogynopora nodosa | reverse complement strand
CGTGATCGTTCACTGCACGATAGCTCGATACAACAGAACGTGATCGTTCACCGCACGATAGCTCGATACAACAGAACGTGATCGTTCACTGCACGATAGCTCGATACAACAGAACGTGATCGTTCACCGCACGATAGCTCGATACAACAGAACGTGATCGTTCACTGCACGATAGCTCGATACAACAGAACGTGATCGTTCACCGCACGATAGCTCGATACAACAGAACATGATCGTCGTCACTGCACGATAGCTCGATACAACAGAACGTGATCGTTCACTGCACGATAGCTAGAAGTGAAATTGCATTTTACACGAAAAAACTAATAATAAAAGAATTACATAGAACAGGACGAAGAATAAAGGTATAAATGATGGATTGTCGCAAAAGTTGGAGGATCCTAATATGCAGAACCATGTGAACATGTAATTTTCTCACGTTTTCTCACAAGTGATACGTTTGACAACCACTCGCTGATAATAATATTTTTTTACTAAATAATGCTAAGTTCGCTTTTTCAAAATGATTAACCATTATTTTTTAACAATATATTTGTTCATATAATACGCTATATTTTTTTCGGCTTAATCATTATAAAAAGTATAATAACACATAATTCAGTTTTATATATATTGTAAATCATATACTATATATTTATATGGTTAAAACTCCGATTCTGATGAACAAACGAAAATAGTATATTTAAATATGTAATCAATTTTTATACAAAACAGAAGTCCTTTTTTTATTCTGTTCATAACAGTTTGTGGTTTTCACCAAATATAGTTATTTATAAATGGATTTGTTTAAAACATGTAGCTTCACGTTTATTGAATATATATAATTTTATAAAGGTACCATAACTTATTTATTTAGTAGATTTTTGATTTACTAGATTTATTAGATTTTTGGCGTTATTTGTGAAAGAGCACGTTAATTCCAAAAGTCGTTCAACTATAATCATCTTATTACATAATGTATTGAAGAAGATCATTTTAAATTTATTGATCAGCCAATTTGAATATACTTAAATATTAAATATATTAAATGAAATCGAAAGAAATCTCTGTCGATTCAATATACCTTCGTTTTTAGCCTTGTGTTCGGTACAATAAATGCGAAACATACTTGTAGAATGATTTTCATAACTTTCACAATTTATTGTGCACAACAGTATGCATACAAACCGCTCATGTAAAGATTCAAATCCCTAAATATAAGACGATTATAGTATTACTAGTTCTTTCTTTTTAAATAGTATTGAATTATTTAATTAATAATACAATACGACTGTAATAATATCTCATATCTCTAATAGAAAATAATTTGTTCCAACATTTTAACATAATATAAATTTATCCAAATCACAATGCGATGCATGCGCAGTATTAAAAAAATAGAAAATAATAATTTCTCTTAAGATTAGATGTATAGTATATGCATATTAATGTTTCAAATGTCGTTGATCATCAATAGTATATACAATAAATACGAAATATGGAATGATTATTATGGTTTTTAATAATTATTTTCCACAACAGTATAAATCACGGACATAAAAGCTACAATTTCTTAATTAGCACCACAGTCCTTTCTTTTTAAATAGCAATTGATATATTTAAATGACAATGCGACTGAAATAATATCTCTTTAGCTTCAATGAAAAATAGTGTTTATTACATTTAACATAACATAAATGTAACCAAATGACAATACAATGCATGCAGTATTAAAAAAATAGAAAATCGTTATTTCTGTTTAGGTAAGTTGTAATGAGTCCAAATTCATATTCTAAATATCATTCATCAGTCATATTGCTACTTGTTCACACCATATAAAATTAAAGCATGTAAAATCGAGTTTTTTTAATAAGGCTGATGGGCAGGCTTAGAATGGATTCACATAATGTAACTTCACCTAGTCCTGATGAGTAATTTCGTAACATTTGTTTATTCATTGTTTAATAATTGCGTAATTTATAACGTAACCGATTTTCGTATCGATTAATTAATTCACCTATTGAATTGTATCAGTTCGCCTAAATTGAATACTTTTGCGTACAATAAAAAAAACTTATAATATGGAAAGTTATACGGAAAGCATTAATATTCGTTCCCGGTAACACAATTGATAAACAGGTGATCTTAAACATGCAATCGTTTGGTAAGACAAGCACCGGTTCTTCCTCTTCTATACCGTCGAAGTATTTATGACTTATATGACCAACACTTGGGTATAGATACAACTGTGGACCGCGTCATTATTGACCTTTTGAGAAAATGCGATTACCTTGATGGATCAAAGACGAGTAACCACTTAAAATCGATACAATCGATTTTCAAACGCAAATATAGTAGGAGCACCCTAACAGAGTACTACCTGAAGGTTAACCCTATTGGACAGATTTATTTCAATCGATTTTATCTGATAAAAATAGTCATAACATAACAATATTTTTGTGTTTCTTTATCCACTTTGTCTTTTCAAATAAATTTTTTGGCGAAACAAATTGGCGCGTCTTCACATTCTAGATAGCATTAGGTGAAGCTTGGTCAGGTTAAATGGGAATATATACCGTTGGGCAGAGGGTTCTATTCGGAGATTGTTTGTTCTTACTCAAATGGCCATAGAGAATTAGTTAGTTTAGTAGTAAATGAAATAAATAATTAACGATAGTCATTTCAAAAGTGTAAACATATAAAATAGATTAATTTACCTCTAGATATCAGGAAAGCTATCTGCTTTCTATATTATCAAAATTCTTCTGTATAGATTGCATACATATATATACATGTATGTATATGTATATTCACAACATTTTTCTCTATCAAAGTGTTTGATCCAATATTTTCGAAAGTTGGTTAGTTGAGATTTGAGGGGTGTGTGATAGCATCAACTTCATAAATTACAATGAAAATTGTATCTTATAAATATATATAATTGTATGCAAATATGCTACACTCTTGTAAATATTAGATAACATTAAATTACAGGATGTTATATCCCACTTATTAAAATTAAAAAGTATAATATAATAATCAAATTTATTGTAGAAGCATAACATATTATATTTCTTTGAAAATAGCAATGACATTTTCATTGTTGAAAGTATGGGAAGGGTTATTAAATTTGGACTCAACATTTGAAAATATCAAAAAAAAGTTTTAGTCAGCTAAGTAACGGGTATCCTGCTAATAGTATCCTGCTAATATTATAGAAAGTAACGATACACTGCATAACATTATAAGCGCATGTTAGTTATTCCAGGTTTCTAACTCAGATTTCCTCTTTTATATCTAATGTGAAGTATATTTGTACAATCAATAGTTCTTATCAATAAATTTAAGATCTTGACAAGAGGTCCGGCATTTTGCCAAATCTTCTATTCGTCCATGTTTCGTTATCCACTATCGAAACACTTGGATTTAACACATAATAACAAAACAACATCAGTATCCTGGATTTTTCAGTTTAATACGGACTTAATTTGACGTTATTCCATAATATATATCTTTCATAAGTATGTCTATTGTAGTTCATGCAAAGAAAATCTAATATTAGGATCATAGATATTTACTTATTAATTAAGACAGATAGGTCACCTTTAAATTTATCAAGCGCACATATAGTTAAAGTATCATTAAAATAATGTAAATAATCGATCGATGGAACTTATATCTGTTACAATAGCTCAGCTCATTGAGATATATATGTACTTTATATGCTTATTATGTGTAAAATATAATTATAATGATTAGTCATTTTATATTATATAAATAATTTAGTCAAAATAAAATCAAATGTAACATTGAATCAACTTGAATATTATTATCTTTAACAAATTTGAACGTTAACAAAATAGACAAACCACACAAAAATTCATTTTAATAATGGAACAAAATTATACAGAGAATACACTAATTTTAATAACTTACCTTTCTTAAAAATTAATGTAAAAATAGCACATCGTGAGTGTTTTAAAAAACATGTGGCAAAACACAAAATAATTTTTTAATATTATATACAGTTATAAAAAATATATATATAATTCATGAAATAAGAAGTCATTGACATACGATATAAAAACGGAACTAATAATTAACCAGTCATGAATATAATGCATTTAAAATAAGATATCATCCTTATTATGAACCGTAAATACTCTTTGCATTAATTGTCTCAAATTATTATCAAATTCTGAAAAAAAGGCATCTTGCACGTACATTAGTTAGAATTCATCAGTAAGCCTATAAAAGGGTGGCTGAGGGATTAAAAATAAAATGCGTTAATAAATTCGCAAAACATTAATCGGAATCATGTTATATATATATATAAATAACTGATGCCATCTGAATAAGATTAAAAACACAGAGAAAAGTATCGCTAATTGCGATGGTTTGTAGATTCAGATGTTTCTTAAGAAATTGACCATTTTCGTGTTTTTTTTTGCTAAACACATTTTGGTTAGGTTCAGTGCATTTTTAAGTAGGTCAGTGTTAAGCATGTTAAGTAAGTGATTTATTATTTCCACGAGAAACAATATGAACATCATTTATAGTCTTAATCCACTACTACCCAGATATTCCCTAATTTTCTAAAGAACTTTTTGGCAACTACATATGTATACATATATAAACAAAAAAACTTTCCACTGTAACATGCCATTTCTTTCCTCCTACTTTCTTTCCCTCTTTGGCTTTACCGCTTTTCCTTTCTGGCATTGTGTGGAATGAAATGTGCAGGTTTATGTATGAGAGACATCATTTAGATTATTTCTTTATCAGTGATGCTTCATGCAAATTATTTATTCATTGCATTAAGGTTATGATCAATTTAAACAAAATTCAAACAAGTTATTGCTATAACATACAGCTTTTATTTTACTTTTAAGTTATACTTACCACATTGTTCTAAATAGGTCCTAACATGTTTTTATGCATTCGATAAGTGAAATCATGCATATTAAAACCCCTGGTGATTTATGTTTCGTAATAATATAAATGCATCGTTCTATAGATGCAGAAACTATATTTTAATTAGTCTACTCAAGAGTGAGTTACTCGATCGCATTTCTACATATCTGTGTTTTACTTGCCCAATACTTGCCCAATACTTGTCCTATCTTGCCCAATACTTGCCCAATACTTGCCCAATCTTGCCCAATACTTGCCCAATACTTGCCCAATACTTGCCCAATCTTGCCAAATACTTGCCAAATACTTGCCCAATACTTGCCCAATACTTGCCCAATACTTGCCCAATACTTGCCCAATACTTGCCCAATACTTGCCCAATACTTTCCCAATACGTGCTAAATACTTGCCCAATACTTGCCTAATACTTGCCCAATACTTGCCTAATACTTGCCTAATACTTGCCCAATACTTGCCCAATACTTGCCCAATGCTTGCCCAATACTTGCCCGATACTTGCGCAATACTTGTGTTAAATTAATCCATTGCGGCGTCTATCGGCATATACGAATAAATTATGTACTTAAATCATTACGGAGATTTTCGAACTCTCGGTAACGTTCGTCAAAACATGTTCTGATGATGGTAAAGCGCTAATGGGAAAAAAACTGTGGAAATGCACTCCATGTAGTCCATGATGCTGTACTTATATTGTTAAAAAATGTTCAACACTCGAGCTCCATTTACTCAAAGTATTCTTGACAGCATTGTTTGAAATCCTTCCGAAAATAAGAGACAAAATGTTGAAGAGTGGACTGAACTTTGTCATACGCAAATACAGGAGTGTCATGTTGAGGATCTAAAAGAAAATAGGTGCATACATGGTGAATATAGTTTCTCAACTTGATCTGCCCAGAAATTTAAGTTCGCCGATGTCACACGTTCGAGACCATGGTAGACGCCTGATACAGCATGAGCCTTGTTGGTGATTTCAAGGTGATTTCTAATTTGGCCGTCATTTATATTATGTGCTTCCACCTAAATTATGTGCTTACACGAAATACACCGAAAGTCCATGAATTCATGTTTCACGTTTTACAGTTCTATGAAAAACATTGCACATTGTCTTAGCCCTGATTAAAAAATAATAAAAAAGTATATGAAGCGTCATTATTAAAAATTATTAAACATTTAAGTTAAATAATCTAATTTATGTCAATCACTCAATCCCATGGAATGGCAGAAATTAAAAGCGGTTAGTACCTATATCAAAGGACAGAAAGAAAGAGAAGGGAAATAGTATATGACAAGAGGAAATTTATTGTTTTAAACATGTAAATGACGTAGTTGAAAAATTCTTTAATAAAGTAGAAAATAATCGGGTTGTATAGCGGATAAATTTCCGGATAAAATGGGTAGGGGGTCCAACATTTATCTATTCAACGTGATCACGTCGCAAGTAAGAACAGTCAGCTCCCAAACTTGCACAATTAAACGGAACAATACAGAATGAAACTATAATAACTAAAACAATAGAAAGATGAAAAAAGAATAAGATGAAAGGGTTTAATTGAAACTTCAAGTTCGGCAGCTAGCAGCTGTAGTGATTGACGCATGAGAATCTTAATGGCGTGAGAGTGCCATAATGAGCGAACCAGGTGAAAGGGAGATTGCATTGGCTGTTTTTATTGTATTTGATAACGAATTAATGAGTATAACAGATTCCATAGCTTTCGAAATATCGATATTTTAACGACTACATTGTGTGCTAATGAAAGTGCGACATTATTAGAAAATAAATCATATAAAATACACCACAAATGTTAGTAATTATTTTTCTACATATATACCAAGTTTATATCTAAAACAAATGCCTCTTGCTTTTTTGTATCGGGCAATTTTTCTTTGTAAATTGAGTTCACTTATATTTTTATATATATATACCGAATTTTGAGCAATATTTAATTTTGTCTATATTTTACGTACTATAACACTACAGATTATTTAATAATTATTTGTATGAATATGTAGCCACTCTTAAGACTAATAGCACTTATTTCTAGATTGAGAAATTTCCAGTTGTTAAAAGTGTAGTCAACCGAGCCATCAATAAAGTGATTGATGCCATCTGTTAAAGTTACACGATATATAAAGTAAAATAGTATCTATTTTCAAGTATTTATTCACAATATGTCATTAGTTTTTTCAACATAAATATGATTTTGTTTCCAACACAACTTGAATTTAAGTAAATGTTCAAGTATATAATAATTTGGTTAATTGTATACATAATGATTGGTATTCCTCTTTTTGTATAGTATGGTAAATGATCACATTCCTGTTCATTCCTCAACACCACCAGAAAAACAACAACAAAAATAGAAATAAATAGGACCAAAAATTTGGCAAGCGACTGCCAAATACAAAACAAAATTTTATTAAAATATCAAGATGGTTTAACCATTTCTCTATGCCAAGGATCAACTGTTGACCCATGAAAAAATCATTCATGACTAACTTCTACAATGGCCAAACAAAAGGAATGAGTTATCATCAAACTGTAAATATTAATTTTAATAATGTTTACAATCTAAAAATAGCTTGTACTCTTGGTAAAAGAGGCCCATAGAGAGATGGTGGCAAGTCAAACCTGTGGATTTAAGAGACAGCCTGTCAAATCCAAAAAAGCAGAAGAATTAATATCTCGGGACAGACCGGATGATAAAGACGAACACGTGTAACAAATAGCATTTATAAGATAAAAGTATAACAAAAAGTGACTAAATATTGTTGCGGGATTTCAGACCCTCAGAACCCTTTATATCTCTCGATCATATTTTAATAAACCTCCATTAGATTTACGTATAAAACAATTATACATACTTTTATTTACAGTATTATAGTTTTACCAACTGTCAATAATGTTAAATTCAAATACTGTGCACTCTGGAAGTCTATATATGTACTATAACAATAATATTCATATTATTTAATTTATTAAAATATTAAATATATTAAAAATATTAAAATATAATACATTCTTTACTATCATTGTTAACAAACGACACTTTTGTTATCGATTTTAAATGTTACAAATTGCGTTTACTGAAGTTAATTTATTTTATTGTAAAAATATATATTATTTAAAACATTTATGGATAACAAATTTTACTTTACTATTCAATACTTAAAAATGCACATACATAGTACATAAATTCACATACATAGTACATAAATGCACATACATAGGACATAAATGCACATACATAGTACATAAATGCACATACATAGGACATAAATGCACATACATAGTACATAAATGCACATACATAGTACATAAATGCACATACATAGTACATAAATGCACATACATAGTACATAAATTCACATACATAGGACTTCATGGAAATGTGTTCAACACGTTTTCTTCGAATTAGAAAACCGGGAAAATGGTCAAATTCTTGTGAAACAGCTGAATATGCAAACCATTGCAATTAGTAATAGTCCTTGCTGTGTTTATAATCTTATTCAGATGGCATCAGTCATTTACAAATATATATGTAACCTGATTCAGATTAATATTTTCTGAATTAATATTTTCACATTGCCCTTTGATAATAGTGTTTGAATAATTTTTATTATACCTCAATAGTATCGAGAACAATTACATGCAAATTTCTATTAGATACGTGATATTGTTTTCTATACCTTTTTTATTATCCTTAGATAAAAATATAATTATCGTTATACAATGAAAAATATTTAATATGCAGACAGTATATTTCTGAGTTTTGTATTACAGTTAAAAATATGCTAATGATTTTAATATCACTTTATTTTTACATTTTTGTCAATAATTATATCCATTTTATTCCGAAATTCAAAAATATATAAATTATAAATATAAAGGTAGACCTTATTTGGATTTTAGCGTGTGATAATACTTGTTACCGGAAGCATATATATTGATTATTTAGCTGAACGCAACAGCTTAGGTCAGCCAATATCCTTAGACGTCGCTAACAGTTTACCAATACTGGTTTGCATTTCAGAGCGGCTAATCGCTTCACCACGTTCCCCTTAAAATAATAGCAGTCTGAAAGCCTTCTTATACTGTCAAGTACCCAGCTGGATTGCTGTATGTACACATGTATTCAGAGTAAACCAATTTCAATTATCTGAAATATACTTTATTGATTGATTTTATTAACTGAAAGTGGAGTACTCCTAATACGTGTGCACAGCAATCCAGCTGGGTACTTGGCAGTATAAGAAAGCTTTCAGACAAGTCTACAATTTTAAGAAGAGCGTGGTGTAACGGTTAGCGCGCTGGCCTGCAGACCAGTAGGTTGGCGGTTTGAGCCTCGCTACATATTCCTAGATGTAGTAACCAGTTCGCGCTGTCGTCTATAGCTGTTGCGTCTAGCCAATTAATCAATATATTTTTGCTTCCAGTAGCAGGTGGTAAGACACGCTAAAATCAAAATAAAGTCTACTCAAAGTCTTAGGTTTCCTAAGTCTTACGTTCAATGTCCTAAGTTCACTCCTAAGTCTTAGGTACAAAGTTCAAGGTTCACTCTTATGTCCTAGGTTTAAAGTTCTAGGTTCAATTCTGTGTCCTAGGTTTTTGGATCAAAGTTCTAGATTCATTCCTAGGTACTAGGTTCAGTTCTGTATACTAGGTCCTCTTTTCAAAGTCCTAGCATTTATTGATTGAAGAGATAGCGAAGAGTTTTCAGTAGGTTAGCAATTGCTTACACCATTTTTGACATTACAACTAATTACATTATAATCTACAGAAGAATAGCCCCTGTCTACTTTAATCTTGTAAATAATGTGATGCATTTTATCAATAAACTCAGTATTAAAGTTTAAAAAAAATTAATATTAAAATTAATAAATAAAATTAATTATAGTTGTAATCTTCTGTTTGAACATCTATGTTAACGAGATAAAGAACTATTGTATAATCATTATATGAATTATGTGCAAAAATGGACTACTATATAAAAAGATTAATTTAAACAGTGCAATACAGCAATACAAATTTGGCGTATGGTAATTTTACAGATCAGAATAAAAAATGCATTCTGTAAAAAGGATAATAGATGATTAATTACCCTTTCAAAAAAATACGTACATGTAATTATTTGGTAAAAGAACGTCGGCTTTTCCCTCGAAAAAATTGACATAACAATTGTCTTATTCTTTAGAATTTAAGCAAGCAAATCATATAAGTAGTATGGGAATGGTCTTTCTACTTCACCCCCCCCCCGCCCTTCGAAACCGAAACCAAAACCACCCCCCCCTTCGAAACCGAAACCGAAACTCCCCCCCCCTCTCCCCCCCAAATTAAAATATCACATCATTTATCGTATGAAGCACTACTATGGAATCTACAAGTTGTGGAAGGATTCCTGGCCTCTATG
>JAUZND010007436.1:0-10343 GCA_034780555.1 Coelogynopora nodosa | reverse complement strand
TGCTTTTTACTTTTTAATATTAAATTAATAGAAATGCAAATAGTATAACAATGTCACTAATGAATATAGCAATAGCAAATTACAGACATTTAACCCCCAAATATAGCAGGTAGTTTTTCAAAGTGAATCATTAACAGCAAAGAAATCAATAATTATTATTATTCAAATCAAATAATTATCATATATCGAATCATTATCAAATTTAATCAATCATTAATTATTGCTGTTTCACAGTAGGAAATATCAAACATTTACTCTCCTAGTGTTTAAAAACTACACTAGGCCCCTAGTAGTCTTCTTGTCCGTAAAATTCAGAAAAACTATTTAAATTATCAGCTTTTAAATTTGGTGCGACACTTATGCATTCTGACCATTTAAAAGTCTCAAAACAGGTAGTTATTCTATACTTAACCTATCATTTTTTAAATGAAAAATCAATAAAAATCTATCATTATTATTATTTATCTAGTTACAACGATGTGGCAGCACAAACAGCCTAAATGACGACCTGAAAGAGAAGCAAGTCGACACGCCGGAGGAGGGGAGAACTCGTCTAGGGAGACGAGCGGCCATTGTGGATAACAAGGTATTCCAAATGAATGGATTTAATATCTGTAATCCATACTATACATATAGTTAGCGGGCTATTATCGGGTCATCTGTAATGTGAAATACATTATTAGATTTATATGAAACATTTCAATTGATTACAAGTAACAACTGAACGATATAAACTATATTTAATATTTTAAATATTTAAATAAAAATCTATGAACATATAATTACCAGAACAACTAGTATATCAAATGAGATAATTAAATTGTAATATTTATTCAAATAACTTCGGTCCAGAAAAATTTGGATATGTTAAATGAGGTTTCATTTGAATTTGAGGATGTTTTTATACTTAAATCCCTCAAGTCTGAGGCTTTCGTAATTTAAAAACATGAACCCTAAAATTCATTATTCTTATCTTTTAAATATGTAACGAGTGATGTAGTTACATTTCGCGCATATATATATTATTGTAGGATAAGGTTAAACTGGATAATAGTAATTCTTTAATTACATCGATTAAACAGTTGAATGATAACGATGGCTTATCAACAAATAGTGATATTGAAAACAGAGAAAAATTATTAAATTTATTTTTAAATAATTAATATTAAATTAAAACAATTATGATGATGATCATTTTTCTAAAATCTCAATAAATTAATAAAAAAAAGTTGTATTATATTTTAATCCACTTTTATGTTCGTTTCTATAGTAAGCTGTAGTGAATAATTAAATATAAGTGCGTAGTAACTGTAATATAATTTATTTATTGTACAAAACGCATTTTAACAATCAGAATATTATGTTATATTAACATAGTAATAAAAACATATCAATTAATAATATTTTTCATATTGTTAAATTTAAATGTTGCTGTGTCGCAAATATTAAATAAAACAGTTATTAATAAATATCATGCGTGGTTATAGATGATAAATCAAAATTCAAAATAATTTTGGTGTAATGCAATGACCTTGTTATTTTAGAAAATAAACATAAATTAATGTAGATTCATAAATAACATAAACTGGTAAATTAAAATAAATGAATATAGGTTCATAAATAACATAAACTGGTAAATTTTCTAAATATCTTTCGATTTAATTATTTAGTGGAAAACACAAAAGTAAACAGACTTTCGCAAAAGTAAACAGACCATTATGGAATTCATTATTCCAAAATAAATTTAGTTTTCAAATATGATGGTTAAATTGCTGAATGAAAAGTTTATTACAAGTATATGATATTATTTATATATTGAATTGCATGTTATATCTATATCTATAAATAATAATGATGCAATGTCCGTATCCTTACATGTTTATCTATCTCTATGGATAGTGTATCATTAAGGCCATTTAATCTCAACCTTGACAGTTTCTTTATATATAGCTAGACGATAATAAACTATAAAGTACCTATGTGTACCTATGTGTACCTATGTGTATCTATATCTACCTATGTGTTTACCTTGGGTTTAATTAAGGTAATTACATAAATATATAATATTAAAAACTAGATAAATGAAAATAATAAAAATGGAGGTATTAATACATGTTAGGCCGTATATAATATTGAGGTATTATAGTAGAATTTTTCGATATATATTACAAAAGTTATTTAATCTAATATGGAATCTGGACATGACAAGTGAGAAGTCAGTATGTTCGCCTTTTTGTCTAAACGAAACCTGTCCAGTAATTTTTTTAAAGGGAATTCCAATTTGAACCTCCTCTCTCTTTGCCTCCCCTACCTTCTTTTCCCTCCCATCCCTCTTTTTTTAAATATTTTTTCTCTCTCTCCCACTTATTTTTCTCTTTTTCCAGCTCCCTCCCACTTGTTTCTATTTTTCGTTCCCCCTTCCCCTGGTAAAAAAGAGAGCATGTTTGATCTAAACATACATGGTAACATTAAAAAATGATTACCCCTAATTTGAAATGTATCTTCATGTTTGCTATGCATATGATTTGCATATGTATACTTGCATGCAACTTCTGGGACCATGACACCTCCACTGCATAGCTATTTATATATATAGATGGAAAAGATAGTTATCCATAAGACCACAATACTCAGAGAAGTTTTATCCAAGAATATTTAATTAAATTTAAAAATTAAATATAACATGTTTTCACTGTAAATATAAAATCCTTTTTACGAAAAATATGTGCCTAAAAGGCACTTTTCAACATTAATGATACGTTACACATATAATCTTTTGATAAAAAAAGTAGATTATAAGATTTGGGTTCGATAGCATCGATATCGTCGCTGATATCTATCTAATGGAAACAATTCATCGCCAGTACGTGATATCCAGTTTGTTCTCAACATCAAACGGAAATATATGTCCTTAAATCCATTTGACTGACTCTATACTTATATGAAATGTTTTTTGTAACATATTTGATTATAACTCGTAATAAGTATAGCTCTTCTAACTTGTGTGTTATTATTATTTAATCAATTGTAAATCCTTATTCTTTTATTCATTTGCGAAATTGCTCTCCAAACCTACTCTGCTACGTAGACTCCTCGTACTGTTTGTACTGTAGGCCTACTCTGCATATGGGTTCCGATATAGTTGGTCTTTTAACGTATTTATCACTTATTGGTTTTACACGTTATTGAGCCATAGTCTTTGATAATGGAATATTTTTCTAACTACAAAAGCTTTCTTAATCTAGTCATTACCTGATTACCTTACACATACCCGTATTACTCAAAATATTAAAATGGAGTCATAATTATATTTACAATATTTTACTTTTCAATTGATGCATTTCGATGCAAATTGTTTTATACATTTTTTCTCTTTCAAATTTAATTTCTATATATTGAATATACTGGAAAATAGCTACAAAGCGAATAATTATATATCCCTCTGAGACTAAATTTTCCAAATATTTGTAATAAAAACTGGTAGTCTCGCAGTATAACAAAAGAATGATAAATAATATTATGGTAATGCTACTGCTTAACAAAAAATGGAAAAATGCAGCCATATATTTCGAGGTTAGAACTCCTCTTCAAAAGATCCCATTCTCTCTATGATATAATGTTCATCTTTGAAAATATATTTTGAACTCGAAATACAAAACATAATTTTTCTTTTATAATATTTATGTTAGTGTATTAGTTGCATTACAGACTTTATTTATTATGTTGTTTATTATTCCTCATATTGTTATAACTAGAGTTATCAACGATAAATATATTGATATAACATATATATATATAAACTTATTTAATTATCATTACTTCTTCATATCAATATGCAAATCACTATCCACTTAAATTTTTTGCCCTGATATTAGTTAATGTGTTTATTATAAAGTATCTTTGTACGCTCTTAACATGGGAAATTATGTTCCTTTATTGAAACAGAACACAGTATATGCAATGATCGAAATGATGTGAATATTAAAGAATGCACTCGCAGCACTATTTTATAACTTTGTATTAAGCCTTCGTTCATGGACCTATTTTGTAGGCTTTACTCCGTGAAGTGGGGGGGGGGTAGTTTACTCCTCCCCTCCACCCTCCAAGGATGAAGAGTTAACGCAAGATAATTGTAACGTATCTCTGACCATTTAAAAAATAATCTGTGATCATCATTATAATGGCCATAACTATGACCATTTATTTTTAAAAAATGATTAAAACTATTATTTTAAGAAACTCAAAAACGTTTTTTATTAAAAAAATAAAGATTTTTTTATTCAATCTATTTGACATAGCTTTATACGCTCATACCTTTCATATGGGCTAGTGATGTTTTCTTTATAGTCTTAAGACTCAACCTTTCATTTGTGTTTTTTTCAGAATTTTTTGGAGAGCGAAGCAGGAAATCGTAATCACGCGGTTTCTAATGATTCTGACAACGATGAAAATAGGTATGTACACATTGGTACAATGGGATATGTTGTAGTCGATTATAATGAAGAAACAAAGACTGTTTGCACTTCAGGGGCCCACTATGATTGTTAAAGGGTGGGTGGGTAGGGGTTTATTATAATCCTATATGACCCATAGAGATATAGAATTAAGTTAAGTATAGGTTAAATATATATTTGTTTATATTTAATAGAGATATATAGAAGGATCGCCTATATAATAAAAACATGGAACAGCCCTATAAAGGGACTTTTATTTCAGAGGGGTGTCAATATCTCCCTTCTCTTTTTTTCATCATTACATTTTACTGGTGTAATAGCAAATGCTGATTTAAATTAGAACGAGTGTTAACAAAATATAACCTCATGCAATACCATCATTTTAGTGGTATATTGTGGCTCGCCATTACTTTTACTTGATGGAATCCTTGATCATTGAAGTAAATACATGTTACTAAGTAGAGCTATAGTCGATCATATGAATGACTAAATGTATTTATTTATTAATTATATATATTCTTCACCACACTATCACAAACGGTATGTTAGGTTAGATTTCCTTTAGCATTAAAATAAAAAGAATAATAATGGGATAAACTTTGAAATTAGCTGTTGATTAAATAATGAATAATGTTTTTTTAAATTTTAAAAGAAAGTCCTACATCGATCATGTTATATTTGAAAACAGTGTTATTGTTAGTGGTCTGGTTTTCTTTTAATTTTTGTCTAGGTGATTTTATTTAACATTTAATTTAGTGTAAATTAAAAATCTATTTGATATATACTTTTTTGTAATTATTACTTAATTACTTATTAATTAAGTGTATATTAATTTTATAATAAATATTTATCCTATTATAAAGGAAGATTTTGTAATCATTACCTTTGCTTAAAATTATTAATAATTCTATACACTCTGCTTTATTTTATACTTTTAACTCTTTGTGATAAATATGTTATATATTTTTCTACATGAATGATTCCCTATAAACGATAATCATATGCATTCATGTCTAATATATATCCAGGAAAATGATATACTTTTTCAGATTTTAAGTTATATAGAGCAATATTGAATACATAAGAAAACATAGGGTTACGTTATTAACTTACACATATCATGTATATATATTATTTTCATCGTTAATAATTATTAACCACAACTATATTATACAAGACAACAACAGTTGGTAGCAAAAAAATCAAAGGAAAAGTGAGTGCGTAGATATAGGTACAATAAGAAAATATAATAATCAGGATATTTTAATTAAATAAGAAAAAATAATTATGGAGAGAAATGGAATTTTTTTAATGATGTTTAAACCAAGGAAAAATTATTTTCAGTGTTAGAAAATACTTGATGTTTAATTCAGATTTGAAGACCGCAATGCCTAAAAGAAATGAGCTGTTTTACTGATGATAACTAATTATTATTATTATTATAATTATTATTATAAAATATTATGATTACTGCCGTACATGTGACTGTGACTGTAAATATGACTGTGCCTATGACTGTGACTGTGACTGTGACTGTGACTGTGACTGTGACTGTGACTGTGACTGTGACCGTGACTGTGCCTGTGACTGTGCCTGTGACTGTGCCTGTGACTGTGCCCGTGACTGGGCATGTGACTGTGACTGTGCCTTTGCCTGTGACTGTGATTGTGATTGTGACTGTGATTGTGAATGTTCATGTGACTGTGCATGTGACTGTGCATGTGACTGTGCATGTGACTGTGCATGTGACTGTGCATGTGACTGTGCATGTGACTGTGACTGTGACTGTGCATGTGACTGTGTATGTGACTGTGACTGTGACTGTGACTGTGTCTGTAACTGTGACTGTAACTGTGACTGTGACTGTGAATATGACTGTGACTGTGACGGTGACTGTGACTGTGACTGTGACTGTGAGTGTGACTGTGACTGTGCCTGTGCCTGTGACTGTGACTGTGACCGTGATCGCGACTGTGGCTGTGACTGTGACTGTGACTGTGACTGTGATTGTGAGTGTGAGTGTGACTGTGACTTTGACTGTGACTGTGACTGTGACTTTGACTGTGACTTTGACTGTGACTGTGACTTTGACTGTGACTGTGACTGTGATTGTGAGTGTGAGTGTGAGTGTGAGTGTGACTGTGACTTTGACTGTGACTGTGACTTTGACTGTGACTGTGACTGTGACTGTGACTTTGACTGTGATTGTGAGTGTGACTGTGACTTTGACTGTGACTGTAACTGTGACTGTGACTGTGACTGTGACTGTAACTGTGACTTTGACTGTGACTTTGACTGTGACTTTGACTGTGACTTTGACTGTGACTTTGACTGTGACTTTAGATTGCATAAATCATTATTAACAAGTTATTTAAAATCAGTGTAAGATGCAGATGGTATCAATTGTTGGCATAGATAATTTATTGATACATTTTTTCAATAGCCTACAATTAAATGCAATAGTAAAGTCGGGGCATCATAACAGTATGCCAATTTACGCCACACATACTGTTACTTTGAATTACAGAACATATATGTACTTCAATCATTTGAGTATTTTTACAAAATTTGAAATGCGGTGTTTCTGATTTTAAAACAATTATTTTACATGAATTCGCGAAGTATTTGTATATAGGATTAATATATAATGTGTTGTTATATTTTTAATCAATTACAATTATCTGACACTATTTTGATATTTTTATTTAAAAAAATCATATTGAAATTTATAAATTATTCATGAATACAGTTTAGAGTGTAGCTTATTCTTGTTGAATCAATAAGTAGCTCTATCTCCATAGTTACATGATGTTAACTCTATTTGACACTAAATTATATGCGGCAATAGCTATATGTTCTCAAATGCAGACACCAGCAAAACAGAACATATTTTTTGTTTCTGTTATTTATTAAAGCAAACTTCGTGTTACTCATAGCGATAAAATGTATTAGTTGAATGCCATAATATAATTTTTGTACATAAAGTCTGATTTCATTGATTGTGAAATAGTCGTGTCACTATATATATATACTATGATCTATCTCTTATAAAATTTAATATATCAATAATTTTTTTATATATTATTTGTATTATATAAAAAAGTAACTATGCAGTATACAAATCAAAACGTTAAGTAAAAAATAATTAGTAAAATAAAACCATTTTTTAAATAAGTAAAAGGATGTTAACAGGAAAACGATTGCGACACATTCTTTCCTAGATTCTAAGTATTACATTTAGAGGACAATTTCATCAGGGTAGTGGCCATGTTTGAATAGTTTTTATAATTGTACGCTTCCACTGTTGCAACATATATATATTTAAATATTCATAAGGATCTAATTTTTTGAAGAATAAATTCAGTGGCGGATCCAGGATTTATCACTGGGGTGACATCTGTCTAAGCAAGTACCAAAGGGTCTGTAAGGTATTCTGTAAAACAGTTACAAAATGTTCCCAACTAAATATGCTTACTCTTTTTACAAATGAAGTTAAACTAGATAAAAACTCGTTTTCTCAAAAAGCTGTTCCTTTTTTTGGACTAAATATTGACATTGTATTGGAATCTTTCTGGTAACATAACTTTATCTACAACGTACATATAACAACATACTACATGATGTGTAGGAGGCATCACTACTATCACATTTTCATATCATGAATTAATAACGCATTCATATGACTTTATAATCAATTAGGCGTCAATGTAGTTTTTATTGGTAGGTATAATATTACAATATAACTTTGAAAATTGCTAATTACGAATAATCTTACTTGCTTAATGAGTAAATGTTATAATAGTAATAATTATATTAGCTAATATCAAAATATTTTCCAAATAACAAACCTTAACTTCAAAATACTGGATTTCATATATTCTTTAGATCTATTTTATCCTTATTTTTACAACGAACACATAAATATATTAATATTACTTTCAGAAAATGTATTGTTATCTAGTCTAACTTCATTTTTGAAAAAGGCGCAGCTGATTATGTAGGATGGTGGGGGGTGACTAGTCACCCTAGTCACACCGTTGAATTCGCCCCTACAATTTAATAGGTGAAATATATATGTGTTTTAAAAGAAATTAATTTTCAGACAAAATTTGTGAATCATATTATAAATATTTCATAAGTATAAATCAATATATATATATATACAATAAATCAATAATATTATATAAATTACACATTACATTATTTGCATGTTACGTTGAAACCATTCTGCATTAAAAAAATATGTTCATAATCCAGTTTAAAAATTGAATCATGTCAAAATAAAATGTTATCCCGAGAAATGCTACATATTTATTCCGTATATTTACAATTCCAATATTGTTTTTTATACAAATGACCATAATCTAAATCTACAAAGAAATGTCTATACATTAATATGTAATGCATAATTCAAAATGACCTATGTACTGTGTATGCAGTTACCCGTTTGACAAAAAAATAAATTTTCAGCGACATTTTATTCGAACATACTAGATTAAATACGCCGTCGCACAATTATATTGATAACAAAATAAAGTCATTTTGCTTTTATCTTTTTATAAATGCGCATTTTCTAAACCTTATCTTTTCCTGCATGAAAACATTGATATTTGAATGCAGAGTTATATAAATAATTGACATATAAATTCCTTAAGATATGGAATAATTTTAATTAACATTAATACAAATATATAAATCAATTTTCGTCATTTTTATTTAGGGATCTCTGAAAAGTATTTGATAGTCCAAATCGTGTAAATAGATTACATTAGTTTTTTATACTAATATTTATTACAGTTATACTTTATAGTAACTTCACAATTTAATATCATTATATTCTGTGTATCAATACAAACAATTAACTATTACTTACAATGAATTTTAATATTGTCGTCTTAATTGGTTGAATTAATAAATATTAGGTACATTTTAATATTATTAACTATTGGGACAATTATTTTTGGATACTCCATAGAGCGCAAATATAGATATATATAGATATACAATGTGCAATATCTAATAAATTAATAATGGAATATTTATGAAACAATTAACATTATATTATAGGTCAATGAACAAAATAAATAATTATTACCATTTATTTTCGTATTATGTTTAGTTATGAACATAGCAATGTCATTTAATTTCTAAAACACAACCTCCCCCCAACACGCCTGACCCATAGTATTGAGAAGGTGAAGAGCAGATCTTCCATCGACCTGGGAATGCAGGTGATCCCCGGGGTCGACCTACTCAAGGAACGTCACCAGAAGAAGACCCTACGTCGACAGAACACCATAACCGATGTTTTGAACCGGGGCTACAACAGTGAGGCAGCTAACAGTTCGGGTGAAGGTGTGATTCACAATTGTGTATTAATTTCATTCGCGGGACCTATTTTAGGGAACCTAATACAATGTATTTGCTGATGGGGACTTTCTTATCTATAATTCAGGGCTTTTACCTGAACTCACTAATAACATCTCACATTGTAGACAGTACCGACTTTCGCTGTGAGTTATTCGTGATAATTATTCATGGGGTTCAAACCCGGGTCTATGGCGGGATAATGAGAAACAGACTGTTGTACTATGTATAAAATTGTACTGCTAGACTGTAATTTGACATAGCTGGTTGTCTTGTCTCTCAGTAGGTTTTGTAAGAGTGTGGTGTTATAGTTTTAATGGTTATATTGTAATTATAGTTGATAATAAACTTCAATAAAGTTAATACGGTTACATATGAAAAGTCGTATTTTAGAAAAAGTCGTGCATAATAAAGTCGTAAATTAAAATAGTCGTCCATAATTTATTCGTATAAATAAAATTGTCGTCCATGAAATAGTCGTCTTAATAAAATAATCGTCTAAATTATAAACCGTAAATCGAT
>JAUZND010007435.1:0-10343 GCA_034780555.1 Coelogynopora nodosa | reverse complement strand
ATTTTTATTTAACACTTATGTACATAAGATTTATACAATATTTTATATATTTAAACATGTACATAAGATTTATACAATATTTTAAATATTTAAACATGGAAATATATATAATAACAAGTCAGTTCAAGTCAGATTCTACCGTATATGCTCAAAATGATGTCCATTGGCTGCAATCAGATCTCTACAATGTGAAAGGACAGACTGGCATACAGTTGTGTAAAGATGGTCAGTGATTTCTTGTGAGAAATGAACAATTCTATCTTTCAACTATTGTATGCTTCGCACATTCCTTGTATACCATGTTCTTTAGTTGGCCCCAGAAAAAAAGTTGAGTGGAATGAGATCTGGACTTCTTGGTGGGTACTCCACTGGGCCATGGCGACCAATCCACTTTCTGGGAAACATTGCATCAAGATATTGTCTGAATGTAGGGGCAAAGTGAGGAGGGGCACCATCCTGCTGAACATGGACTGGTTTCTCAGGAAAGAGTCTTTTAATGACAGGTTCAACTTCAGTTTGGAGCAGCTGGAGATATTTTTCTCCATTGACAATACCATTGAAGAACAGGGGTCCTATCAAACCACATGATGAGATTCCAGCCTAAACTGAAACTCCAGGAGCATTAACTTCTCTTTGCCTAACTTCTTTTGGGTTTTCATGTGACCAAAACACACAATTGTGGCAGTTAACATGCCCGTTTAGTTTAAATGTGGCCTTGTCTGACCAGATAATCATATCAGGAACATTTTTATCAAAATTTTGCTGTTGAATTAATAAACCATTCTGCAAATTCAAACTGTCTGTCGGGATCATCATCATTAAGCTGATGAAGCAGTATAGGATGATATGGCTTCATTTCACTATCTTTCAGCATCTTGTTTACAGTTGATTTGTAAATGCCCATTTCTTGAGAAGCATGTTGGATGGACGTTTTTGGGTTATCAAGAAATATACTAAGAACTATGCCTGGCAACATTTTCATCACTACAGGAACTTCTTTGTCGACCTGATTGACCTTCACAAACATCACAAACAGTTCCCTTTTCCTCAAATTTATCTCTTAATCATGAAATTGTTAAGGGACTTGGTGGATCTAAGGGAAAGTGTAATGTCCATTGTTGGCAAACTTCATTAATGTTCTCATATTTAAAATAATATTTAAGAATTATTTTTCTTTCTTCAAATCACAATCTTTCTATAGCCTGCATTGTTGCTTATGCTTGCTATGTTACAATTTACTAGACTTATATACCAAAATATAAATTCCAAATTGGAATTTCAAAAAGAGCTATATATAACTAGACTTATATGCTAGACTCTGTCTCTGTCACTGACTCTAGGCCTAGCTGATGCCGATGGTTGGTTGACCATTTTTTGAAAAATATTTTTAAATGTCAGCCATTGTCATTGACATTGTTGAAAGTAGATAAGATAACATCTTTATAAAAATAAATTTAAGCTATATCCAACATTTCCAAATAATTTTATAACTGCTGAATATTGACAATGGTGTAACTTGTAATGCTTTTATAACATAATGTCAAATACAATGAATACAATAAAGGCAAGAATGTAGACAAGAGTCAAGACTACAAAAAACAAACAACATTCACATACAGACATATATTCCAGAATATCTTCTGGAAGACTAGTATTATAGTTTATACTATTAGACATTCCAGCACCAATGGCATGCCCATGGTTATACAGTTTAAAACATTTGTTTTGTAATATAGTATTTAATCACTGAGTACAACACTAAAAAAAATGATATATTAAATAGAGCATTAACTTATTTAACTATTGTTATGTCAAAAAATTATATTAGTTAATCATAACAATTTTATTACCAAAAATGTTTACAATGACGACGATTAAAAATGCCGCCTTCAAAAGGTATATATACGATTTTAAAATAATTATTTTAAAATAGTAAACAATACATTATTGTTAGACAACATAGATATAAAATAGTATCAGAAGAGACGACAAGCATAATGAAATGAATACAAAATTATGTCAGATCAAGGAAATTCCATCATATATAGTTTTATATTGTATGTAAAAATCCACCATGTTTCATCGTTTCATTTATATCTCCATATGGTAAACCGTTGATTTTATTTATAAATACATTCATTGTTAATATATTATATTTATATGATAAAAGAATCTATAGCTTAATTTTTATATTATAAATATAATATTTAATTTTATTTTAAGTTTAAATGGAACATTTAGATTCCAAACACGTACCGTCGAGAACTAACATAATTAGTTATTTTATGCACATTAGTTCTTTTACACACGTTATTTCCGAATATTGTTCCGAAATTAAAAAATAATAATGTTGAAATTGTTAATTTCCTTTAAATATTACATTTAGTTTAATTATACTGCCATTTTATTGTAAAATAAAATTAATCTACATATTTGATTCTGGGCATGCCGGAGAACGTTTGGTATGAGGTTTTACGCGTTTAGGTTAAGCTAATAAAATCGGTGAGCAGCGTTTACAATGTTTGGGTCTTACCAACTAGAATGCATTAGTCGGAGACAACCTTCGTCTTGCCTAAAAATTAAATTCGGACATTTTAATTTCATGCTAGTAATCTGATCACTAACATTTGTATTCATTAACTAATTACCATTCCCGCTCCCTCCGTAGAGGTACAAACGTTTATTCCTCTCCCTTAAAAGAGAACAGATTCGCTCTAAAAGAGAACATTCTGAAGATTCTATGCCTGAAATAATGAGACTCATAACATAATTATTTATTTTAAATTATTATATAGACTATATTACAATAAACTCTCCAGCTTCGGGTCGGCACACCTCTGACAGCCCCCGGCTATGCTGGGTAGGAGCTTCAACCGCTCTTACCGAGTCCAACGAACAGCCCGAGAAGCATGGCTCGATACTGGGACCGGTTTAGGCGGAAGGGGTTGTCCTCTCGTGGAGCTGCGACTTCCACATCGTAGTTCGTGGCCCAGCTGTGGGACTAAGCAGTGAGACAGCGCGTTGGTGGGGATGTTCACCACGAGAGGGTAGGGGTCACGGTATTGGCTGAAACTAACCGGATATAAAAAAATTAGTATAAAAATGAAAGATTACAAATATTTAAAACCTTCAATATTTTTAATAACATTATTTTTTCAATTACAAAAATGCGGAATTATGCTTTCATTTATGCTAAATGCCATTTTAGGATTCCTCTCACACTCCCTTTAAGAATCATTTCTATGCTAATGAGTCACTATCAGTATGAAAGAATACAGCTTTACTATATAGGCATTATTGCATAGCCATAGTTATTAAAAACGATACAATTATGAAAATATTTGAGAAGTATAGTTTATCTATGGAGAACATTTACACAATATATAACTTAAGAAATATATTATTATCAATTTGCCATAATTGGTATCATTTATCATGAACAGTGGGTAGGAAGAGCGATGGTGGTTTTTAAACATATTTAACTAAACTTGTCATTATAATAATATTGCACAATTATGTTAGGAATTTTAAAAGATCGTTTGTGCATTTGAATCCTTAACAACCTATAACTGTAGTTTGCTTCCAATTTCTCGCTATGCTAGAGATTTATTATCACTAATTATATGTTTTCGGCTCTTATGTATATATAAATTATAAACAAGATAATAAATAAAGGACATTTATAATATAAGAAATAAAGGACATTTATAATATAAGAAATAAAGTACATTTACAATATAAGAAATAAAGGACATTTATAATATAAGAAATAAAGTACATTTACAATATGAAAAATAAAAGACATTTATAATATAAGAAATGAAGTACATTTACAATATAAGAAATAAAGGAAATTTATAATATAAGAAATAAAGGACATTTATAATGTAAGAAATAAAAGACATTTACAATAAAAGAAATAAGAAATAATATAAGAAATAAAGGAAATGTTACATAGGATTATTAGTTATAGTTAGTATTACATTATTTTTTAAGTAATTTTTACAATGTAATTCGATATTTTCAATGTCAAAATATTACATTGTGTTACCAAAACGTGTATACGTACATTGTGACTTTTCACATTTGCTCTGCGTATTGTTAAAAGGTCACCCCGTACGCACCGTAACATTTTATAATCAATAAACAACACTTTCCTCAATGATATATTTAGTTTTAAAACACCCTATCTTTAACACTTTTAATAATTTAACAGAGATACATTTGATACTCATGTTGCATCGTTTTTATAAGCAACTTTATTTTTATTTAATTAACCCACTAATGTACAATTGCATACAGAACATAAATTTATAATTATTTACACTAAGGAATAATTCAGATTTCATTGCCCCCTTCTATAATATACTAGTATATGACTTCAAATGTTTTTACTATAGACCTAGAAAGTTTTATTTCGTATTTGAGCAGGAGTATTCAAAATATGTACAAATGAAAAATATTACGACAATTGATAATGTTTGCAAATTTCCCTATTTTTAAAAATATTTTTATGTACGTGGAATCTAATTACCCCCTTTAAATTTCCGGAAAAACTAAATGATCAGGAAATAATCGGAAGTTAAATGGGCATATATACGATTTATTGTGTCCCATTCAAAACATCAGATTTATTAGCAAATTCGACTTATTATTATGTGTTATAATATGAGTTTTCTTTTTTATTATGAGTTTTCCTCTGCTGAAACACAAGAATGAAATATATTTAAAAAATATAAGTAAAAGTACATATTGAAAACAACAATTTAAACAAATAATAAACTAGTAAAATTTGTACAATATTTGATATAGAGAGATTTAATAATCAGCTAAATACTCTAACACACCCCAATATTTTATAACAAAAAATTCTGATATAAATCATGACTAAAAATCATTTTAAAAAATCTGAAATTTAGATTTACTGCAAATTATTGTGAAAAGAACTCAGATACTTTTCAAATTAAATAATTTATAGCAAACGAGCATTAAATTTCTTGTTTATTTTTTTGTTTGAATTAACAGTTGAATGGTTGAATTCGCAGTTGAATTAGCATATTAATTTACAGTTGAATCTACCAATAAAATTTACAGTTGAATCTACCAATAAAATTTACAGTTGAATCTACCAATAAAATTTACAGTTGAATCTACCAATTAAATTTACAGTTGAATTTTTTCTTTAATTCAGTAGAATCCGACTTTGAATTTGCGGATGAATCTGCGGTTGTATCTGCAGATGAATTAAAATTTAATATACAGTTAAATCTGAGGATAAATTAGCAGTTAAAATCTGCGGTTGAATAATTAAATGGTTAAATCTGCGGTAAAGGTTGTACACAGTTTCATTTTCAATAATAATAATTATTAGATGATTAATGATATAGCTATAATTCTTCTCAAATAACATGGCTATATATAGATTATATGGTTAACTTGTGATCTTTTGTATTTAAGCAATTACATTTAATCTATGCATCGTTGGCACACCAATCGGTTCTCACAATAAACTTTCTGAACAGCGATTTCTTTCATTTTTTATAGCTTGGAGCCACTCACATTAATTTGACTAGAAGTACACGCCACAAAAGAAAAGGTGAGAGCCAATAACGTCGAGGTATTTCTACTGCTTCGTATATTTAAGGAGCTACTTCAGGTTTGTACGATAACATTGTCGAAAAACTTATAATAATGGCCGAAGTAGTGCAGCATTCCCCCCTTACGCATTTGAATAAGGTAGAAAAATTTCAGCATGGTACGAGTAAACCGGAAGATGCTGATGTACTACCCGGGCACATTGTTTACGATGGATTGCAGATGGTGACTACAACGCACGAATATATGGACAATTTATATTCTAATTTTCAGTTTAAACCATCTGACATTGTAATAGCCACATTTCCACGAAGTGGAACATTAATAACTTCAGAAATTGTCTGGCATATAAAAAATAAAAACATTATAACGCGTGGAGGACATTATGGTGAAATGTCCAAACGTGTTCCTTTCTTGGAGATGGATGCGTACGGAGTGAACACCGCTATGGATGTCTTCGACAACCATGGCAAAATGGATCAACAATACCGGATAATGAAGACACACCTCCCTCAGACTAAAATCTGGCCCCTCATTGAGCGCTGCTCTCCAAGCTTGCCGAAGGTAATCGTTACTCTCCGCAACCCTAAAGATGTTGCTGCGTCGATGTACCACTTTTACCACAATTTCCCAGAGTTTCAGTCTTGGCCATACAATAACTGGAACCTTTTTATTGAGAGATACATGCGTGGCAAAACTATGTATAATGACATTTTTGAAGCAGATAAACAATGGTGGAAACTTCGACACCATCCAAATATACTTATCGTTCGCTACGAGAGTTTGATACGCGAACCACACCAACAGCTCCGACAAATTGTCAATTTTCTGGACGAGACGCTGACCCCTGAGCAAGAGGACATCATACTAAACAATGTACAATTTAAAACAATGCACATCAACCCAGATGTCAACTTTGTGTTTCCAGTGACAGGTGGTCAACTGATGCGGAAAGGGACAATTGGAGATTGGAAGAACTACTTCACGGTGAATCAAAATGAGTGCATGGATCAACTCATTTACCAGCGACTCGGGGACACTGGTTTGTGCTTTGAATACGAATAAACTCAACTTAAAATTTATATTGTTTTAAGAGATCTATTTATTTGGTTCGAATTTTTGGTAATTCAGGAATTTATTGCAACACATTACTTTATCTTAAATGTATGTATATTATAGCGTGCAAATTTAATTTTATTTATTCAACTTTTATGTATCACTTTTGTCATATTAATTTATATTATTATTTAAATAATTGTATTTGTACATTCAAGCATATTTTATCCTCATTTGTATAAAAACATTATACAGTTATTTTCAATTAATACCAGTCTATTTTAAAATTCTTCAAAAACAAAAAATTACTTAAAATATCAACTTACGCGTTTAAATCTATATCAAGATCAAGATCTTTCAAATTGACTAAACCTATTTAATTGATAGTGTTTCAAAACAGAAATTCGTTATTAAAAATTGATTCAATTTATAACTAGAATATTTTTATTATCAGTTATGTTACAAACATAAATTCGTATTATTGATTAATTTATATATTTTAAATAGTCATGTTATTAATTTATGATTATAAAATTATATAACCTATAAAAAAGATCAGACAAAAAGATATAGCCTAATTCATACCATATAGCATATTTAACACAAATAGCATATTATGACAAATTTACAATTCTAATTATACCACCATATTATTAAAATATATCAAATAATATCAAAATATATAAATAACATCGAAATATATAAAACATATATAGGTATATTGAAATATACTTTTAAATACTTTTAAAATAAAGCAATTACGAAATAAACTTTCTCAAAAATTAAATTTTAAATTATATTTCCCTTCGAAAAATAAATTATGGTTACCATATATATGTAAATAACAAATACATAAAGATTAATAAATATTATAATAAAAATAATAATATTTTTAGTGTTGAATGGAACTTACATATTTTATTATATATATATTTACATATATAGAGTATTATAGTTACTTAATTTATGTATGAGTAACATTCGTTAGATGCGAGCGACCTTCTTTCAAAATAATATATATATATATTTTTTAATAATAATAAGGGGATAGACACATTATAAAAATTACAATTACTAAAATTAGCAGATGAGAACAAAATGAGAACAGATGGGCGCAATCTATTTAGGGGACGCTATAAATTTTGATTTTTAAAACCATTAAAAAATTGAAACAGGTATAATTTTTGATTATGTTACAATTAATTTTAAGAGATAAAAACAATAACATTAAATTGAGATCTATTTTAATACATAATTCTATCCATTCAATCTAAGTATCTTGTGAGTAATTTAGCATTTTAAATAGCTAAAAATTAATTAAACAAAATACTCTTTGGATTTCACTGCATTGCACGTATTTAGAAACATGAAAAGTTACATAGAATTCAATGATATATAGCTTACAAATACTATATTTAATAATATTGTTAATAAGTATATAGGCCTATTGGTTCAAACAGAATCCTTTGTATGTCTTACTGCATTTAAATGTATTTAAAAAAAGAATACATTTTTGTATAGATACCGCTTATGTCTTAATGGAAACATAACAGTCATTGTACATAGTCACTATATAAAATATTCAGTTGAAGTCTTTGAGGCTTTCATGCGCTCCATTCTTTAATTCTTTATATCGCAAAGCGATTTTATGAGATTTAGATAGGTAACCACAAAGTTTGAACTTTTTTTGTTTTTTGTTTTTAAAAAAAATTAAGCAGGAGCGTTACAAAAAAGGGGCGCTGACAATTTCATAGGGCGCATTTTCAGAATTATTTAGTACGCAGCTGCGTAATATTTCGTATATGTAGCCCACGCCCCTGAGGGGGTTCAATATATGATTCCCATATTTCAAAACAATCAACTCTCAGTATTCTGGGGACACTCATATTTTTAAAAATTACTTTTCTTTTTGTGAGTATTTATTTTGTAATATATAATTTAAATGGTTTTCTTTAAAATTGTATATATTATAAAAATTATAGCAATTATAGCTGTTATAACAAGTAGTTGAATGGGGATAGAGGATTAACAAAAACATTAATCAATATTTGAATACTTTATAATTGCTTTTTTTGTAAAATCTGATTAAAAAATATTATATTGTAATAACATAAATATATATGTACATTTATATCATTAACAAATCAATAACAAAATAGTAAAATCCCACTTTAAAGTACCCCGCAGATAACATAATAATGAATATAATGTACGCATTTTTGGAACTTTAATTTTTATATAATTTCATGTATATTATATAATGTATACGTTAGTAAAGAAAAGGTATACGTTCGTAGTATGTAATGTATACGTTAGTAGTATGTAATGTATACGTTAGTAGTATATAAGGCATACGTTAGTAGTATATAAGATATAGCCTACGTTAGTAGTAAATGATGTAAATCAATGCTCTAAATTAAGTTTAAAAAATAAAATTGATCGAAGTTGATATCTTTATTTTTTTACAGCATGAAAAATTCTTTATTTGCTATAGTTACTCGCAAATCACAATTGAAAAAACTGAACAAAATTTCCACCATATACAATATTTCCACCAATTAGGGGTGTCGGCCGTGAAGATATAGCATCAAATTTTTATATATTTATAGCTGGAAGTTTAAAACTGAAATTTACAGCTGGAATAAACCACAATATTAAAATTACGAAACTTACATTATAACTTACCATTTTTATACATTTTAAACAATTATGTTGTATTTTATTTTTGTATCAAAATAAATAATAATGTTAAGTATTTAGCGATCATATCGCACCAGAAACTACAAATTCAACCGGCAACGGAATCTATAATGTGGATAAATTTAAATGTGTTGATCGCATTTTTCATTGTTCAAGCTCGATCTTGGATATTTGGATTGCATGGCTAATTTTTATGGCATATCGTTCTAAACCCTAAACTTTTTTTCACATGACTGCCATTATGGGTTTTCGGAAGTTTTGAGTACTGCCAGATATTACAGAAACTTAAAATGAGTTAAAAGTAGTATAACTTGTTTTTAACTATATATAGTAACTAAAAGGTTTATGGACACTAAAATCTTTACAAAAAATGTCAACTTTGACCCAAAAAATATTTTTAAAACTATAGAAATCTTCAGAAAACAATAACCATAATGCCTAAAATATGTGTTTTTCATATAGCAAAATCAAGATAAATAATATGTGATAAATATAGCATTTCATAAAAACATATTTAATATTTAATAAGTAATAAATACTGAATGATGAGCGCTAAATAATTTTTTGACAAATGAAAGCAGTTATTTTATGGATTATCACCTTTGCGGTTCATAAAGATGATTAGACTGATGAGTGTAATTCTATTTTTTCAATTTTGATGAGAGCTATAGTGACGCTATTCATTTCGAATTTAATAATAAAATTCTCCTGTTTTGCATCACAAAATTATAGACACGGTCACATCGTTTGTTTAGTTGGAATATTTACTCGATCAC
This sequence comes from Coelogynopora nodosa, assembly GCA_034780555.1. Classification (NCBI taxonomy): domain Eukaryota; kingdom Metazoa; phylum Platyhelminthes; order Proseriata; family Coelogynoporidae; genus Coelogynopora; species Coelogynopora nodosa. The sequence continues at coordinate 216 of JAUZND010007435.1, read as the reverse complement.
ATTTTGGGTTGCCTATTAACCCTTCGTAAGTGGAGGGGGGTATGCCAATTTTTTCAAAGAAATTAAGTTTTTGATTGAACGATGTAATGTAAGACCCTGATGTTTTTACTCAACGGCTAAAATACTTTTATCTAACTGAAAAATATAACAAATATAATTTCGAATATTTTTACATACCAGAGAAAATTGTGTTATTATTGAACTGTTTTCTTGGGG
>JAUZND010007434.1:0-10344 GCA_034780555.1 Coelogynopora nodosa | reverse complement strand
TTACTCTCTGACTCTCTCTCTCTCACTCTCTCACTCTCTCTCTCTCTCTCTCTCTTTCTCTTACTCTCTCTCTCTCACTCTTACTCTCTCTCTCTCACTCTCTCTCTCACTCTCTCTCTCCCTCCACTCTCACACATACTCTTTCTCTCTCTCTCCACTCTCCCAATCACTCTCTCTCTCTCTGCCTGTCCTACCCCGTCCAGGGCTACCACGGCGTGTCGGAGCCGGTGCAGTCCTTCCTCATCAAGCCGGTACAGCGCATCACCAAATACCAACTCCTGCTCAAAGAGATCCTCGACTGCTGTGACCCCGGAAGTGCGGGGGAGCTGCGCTAGGGGATGGAGGCCATGCTTGCGGTGCCCAAGAAGGCCAACGACGGCCTCCACCTGAGCATGCTGCAGGTAGGGAAGTCCTCTTATCGCTGCACCTATTCATTGTCGTCGTCGTCGATATAGTTGTTGTTTAGGAGTTTAGTAGTTTTTTAGTACATTTTTAAACTCTATTTTGTCGTCTGGAAGAAGGCGATTTCACATTCACATTTATGTATTTTATGTTATATTATATATTATATATTATCTTCTCATCCCTAAAGGAGTTTAGAAGTTATAGCACATTTGAAGTATTTTTTTCATGTTTGACCAAATGACAGTTCGCACGTCATATCTTCATTGAAATTTGAATAGTGTAACTCAAAAGTTAAGTAATGTTGGACATCAATTAATGTTTGATTGGTAGGTTCACACAGTTTACACAGTTCATTGTGATATAATCAATGACAGCTTCTACTTTAGCATGCCGCAGGTAACCACTTTTCTACCGCTTACTCCACTGTAATCTTTGAGTATAATCTCTCTTCTCTATCGCATCGAGGAGTTTTAGAAATCGATGAAATAGGTGATTAAAATATTAATCAATTCAGGAGCTGCATCAGCTTTAGAGTTACATTTTGTGTGGATGTTGAAAAACTATGATTATAGTATTATATTATCCCTTAAGTAATTATTATCATAACTATTTTCTGTTTAGATATAATATGATTCAGTTTTGATCTAATTTTAGCACTTACATATATGGAGCAACAATTACACTTTTAAATCACTATATAAATATTTCTGACCTGAAATTAGGGGAACCTGCGCTAGGAATGAACCACTGAGATATGTTATTGTTGTTTATAACTTGCTATCTATAGTTTAAATCGAATCTAGCTGTATCTAAATAATTCCACCCCCCCCCACCAAGTATTTAGTTCTTCTTTATTATATTATAATTTTTTGTTCTAACCTCCAGGATGGATTATGTTTATAATAGTAAATGTTGAGTTGTATTATTTATCCAAATTGTTCTCGAAAGGAGGATTGTAATATTCTTACCAATTTTAAAGGAATCAAATTGTGAACAGAATTATAAAGTGGAACTTCTCCAAACAAAAAGGTGATACTTAAACTGAAATTTTGTATTATTTATTTATAATGTTGAAGAATTTTGTATAAAAAAGGAGCCTTTCTAGCCAGCTTATATTTATTACTGTTGTCTTTACGAAACTTGTCCGTGTGTTTGTTTTAAAGTCAATCATAAAAGTAGGTTATGCTGGGAATTTGAAATGAAGTTCTTTTTTGGCGAAAATTGTTCTATTTCTCTTAATACTCGTATTATGAAGATTCGTGTTTTGAGACTGGCTTTAAAGCTCTTTTCGTGAACATGTCTAACCTGCCTGAAGAATTATGTCTAGAAAACGTGTCTGTTTTTATGCCGAATCATTATAGAGATAGCGTGATGTATTATCATATGATATTAAGTTAAAGGACAGCATACTATGCTATGTTATCCTCATCATAATATAATAATTGTGACCATTTTTATCGAATAAATATGTATAAAATATATATAATATTATATATTATGTTAAAAATTGCCGAGACAAACGGAATTTTTGGCAACAATTCTTATCTATATATTCAATATTTTTGTTATTAAAAATCAATTTAGAATAGGTAATCAATATGAAAGAAGGATAATTGGACGATCATTATTATTATTTAAAACGCACAACAATTAACTATTTATTAATCATGTTATATCATTTTGTTTTTTCAATTGTCAGCGCAATTATATTATCTTCAGAAATAAAGCTATTCAACGTCAACGTAACCGACCATAATATCTGCAGGATGACTTAAGGAGTTATTTTGTATTCTAATTTGAATGAGACTATAATTATCTTGGATGGAATGTCATATTATATTATTTTAGTGAAAATTACTAAAAACTTGTATTAAATATTAATAAAATACAGTAGTACTGTAAGTTAAAAATACTAAATATTATATTCTCTACTGAGACAGACAGTTCTGTATTTCTTTGCGCTAAATTAAAGTGTAACAGTTTTTCCTCTCCCTAATTTATTCTCCGTGTTGGTTAACAGAGCAATTGGTCAGAGCATCCAACTATTTTCTACTTTCTTATAAAGTAGTTTAGCATACCTGTTTTATTACCCTGACGAGGTCGTTTCCCCTGTGTGAACGAACCGAATTGTTGACTTGATTCTGTAAGTTTGTGATAATTAAGATGGTGTAGACTGTACTGCTTCTTGCTGAACTGTGAATTAGGACGAATAATATATCGTAGGGCACCGTAGCCCATTCACCGCACACACCACACCACACCCAACGCAACGCACACAATATTACGTCTGCAGGTTATCTTTGTTCTGTTTACATTATAATACCTTCAAGCGTCGTCCGTCCATCCAGCTAGCTAGCTACATATATACACACACAGTGTCACTGTCACGCACTGGCAGAGTGGTCTCCGTGATGTTCCGGTGAATGTTGCACCACACCAGGGTTTGTGTGCAGTTCGGGTGAGGAGCGCAATTAACAGAAGAATCAATATTAAGTATAGTGTGTGCCGCCGAGTGCCTTTCGATTATCTCTGGGAATCATTATTTGTTATCATTTTACTGTATATTACGGTCTGGATTCCCAGCTATGCGTCCGCATTATCGTTGACTAACATACCTGTTTGTGTTGTACATAGTTGATAAACCCGATCGATCGATCTCTTTAATGTGTCGTATTGATTCTAGATTTTGGTAGTATTATGATAATATACGGAGAGATGATTCCAGAAAGGTGTGGGACAGCTTTTTCTCTCCAAAACTCACTGAATTTGACCGAATAGATCTCCAAATTAGTAATTATATTGAATAGTTTATAAAATAGACATTTGTCGGTGATGTACGTTTATAAATATACAAAAGGTTAAACTAGGTTATCCTTTTTTTAATTTACTCAATTCGAGTGATTTTTTAAACAATTTTTTACATTCATTATTATAGAACATGGGTTAGTAAGTAAAAAATTATTGTTGATTAATTTTTTGAGCATTTGGAAATTATGAAATTGACGAATTTATAATTTTTTATCAATATGTACCCGATTATTTTGTTATACATAAAACTTATTTCTATGGTTACCTATTATTTTCGCTGTATATAGAGTATAATATGGGGGGGGAGCAGGCTTACTTGAGAATACGAAGTTTCCATGTGGAACCTAATATAACGAATTGTTGGAGTAACAAAAAAGTATTTTCAAAGAGAATGTTTCCCAAGTTGTAGAAAGGCTGTTCCCAACACCGCAGACTATATTATACTTTTGTTTATGTTTAATTTTAAATTCCCTGCACTGGAGACAGACAAAATATGAACACAGGAAAATTAGTTGCGGATTTGTGAAATGTTGATTCTTCTTTTTAGTTTTCGTTTTCTGTATTTTCGATTGGAATTATAACCGACTTGTTAACTCACTTTCAGCTTAAATCGATGTCATTCCAATTAGTGAACTATTAAAATAATATGAAGGAAATAATATGATGGAAATAATAATAATGTACCTTCGATGGCCTACAGATTATAATTATATAATTGTATTTGGAATATAATCCCGAGGCAGACCTATGTTTATTTGTTATTAATATTTTCATATTTAGTTTTCTCACTTATTGTCTGTCCATTTGGTGGGTTATATCGGTTTTGCTACCTATTTTTCTCCTAATCATCTTTCTCCTGTCAGCTTAAATCTATTTGTGGCTGTCTGGATGCCTGTTTCTATATTTCCTATTCGTCTGTCTGTTTCCCTACACCTGTTTCTAGCTGGCTGGTTTGCCTGTGGATCGGCCTGTCTATCTGTCTATCCGCTTTGCATCCTGTCTATATGTCACTAATTTAGTCTATCTGCCTGTCTATCTGTCTATCCGTTTTGCATCCTGTCAATATGTCACTAATTTAGTCTATCTGCCTGTCTATCTGTCTATGTCTAACAACCCTTTTGCTACTCTATCTGTCTGCACGTCCATCCAACGGTCCCTTTTGCCGGTCAATCTAGCTGTAAACCCGTCACGTCTGTCAGTCGGCCCGTACATCCACCCCTAATCCCCCCTCCCTCACCCCCCACTAAACAGGGCCTCCCCGAGGACAACCATCTGAGCACACTGGGCGAGGTGCTACTCCAGGACCAGTTCACGGTGTGGGAGCCCAAGCAGATCATCAAGAAGGGCCGCGAACGCCGTGTCTTCCTCTTCGACGTCTGTCTCATCATCGCCAAGGAGGTCCCCTCGCTCCCCGGCGAGCACAATGGCAGGTGAGTGAAGTACAAGGGTCGGGGAGTTGGGAGAGCTTTGAGGATTCCGCTCGAGAGAGGAACCCTGCCCAGGTTGAACTCCATAGTTCTCCCAAATTATGGATTTTCTTCGCCAGCATTTGTGTCCGATAAGAGAGAGTGAGTGGGATTGAAAAGCCCACCGACCATCCGAGGATTGTAGGAAAAGGGAGCAGGTATGATTGAAGTTGGGATTCTTGAAGCCCTTGGAAGGTTGGAAATGTCAAAAATGCATAATTCGTATGTATAATAATTTTAAGTGAAACTAAGTATTTTAATAATTAAAAAGAGAAAAACAAGTTTTAAATTGGTCGACGTTTCAGGAATATTATATATTTTCTTTTTCAAGACATAAAATTTACAATAAAATACAATTATGAAAAGCTATAATTAATTAAAAAAATTATTTTAAAATTTGATTTGAAAATATTAATATATTGGAGAAATTGATTATAGTAAATTACATTTAACTGAGATCAATAATAAAGAACTTTTTACAATGTGAATTAAAATTGTCCATAAAATGAACTAAATTTGCCTATATCTTTAAGCAAATTGATCAGTTGATGATAATGTCTTAAACTTCAAAATATAAATATCTTCTCTTTCTCTCAGCGTTATTTTGTTTTTAAATATACCACTTTTTAAAATATATAGCTCTAAATCTCTTTCTATGTATGTGATGTCTTCTAATTTTTTACCATTTAAAATTTTTTTAAATTTTATCTCTGTGCCCATATTATAATCTTGTGTTTAGTTTTTTTTTGTTTCTCCAATGTACCATAAATTGCATTTTTACAATGCAATCCATATATGACATTTTCAGAATTACGTGAACCTCCTTTTCGTGAATTTTTGTAATTTACATTTTCAATTATCATTTATCATTTTTATGCCGCATTTATATACTTTATTAGGAAATAATTTACTAGATTAGTAGAAGAGCCAGAGTGTATTAAACTGTCTTTCAAATTCGGATAATCTTTTAAAAGCAAGTATTGGTGGTTTTAAAAAAATGTTTTTAAGTCTTTCATTTGATGTAAGCAGGGAGTCCTACTCCCTGATGTAAGTATGTTAAAATGTTTACGGAGAATTTTACCTTAAGAACAGAGTTGAGGTAAAGAATGGAGTTTATAGAAAGTTGTACATTAAAAACAAAATGACACGGAGTGAAAGAGAAGATATTTATATTTTGAAGTATAAGACTTTATCACCAACAGCAGCTGGTCTTAACTTAGAGATGGGCAAATTTAGTTCATTTTATGGACAAGTTTAATTCACACTGTAAAAAGTTTTTAATTTACTATAATCAATTTCTCCGATATATTAATATTTTTAAATCAAATTTTAAAAGAACTTTGAATTAAATATAGATTTTCATAATTTGTATTTTACTGTAAATGTTATGTCTTGAGAAAGGGAAATATATAATATGCCTGAAACGTCGACCAATGTAAAACTTTTTTTCTCTTTTGAATTATTCGCATCCACAAGTTGGTTTCGTTTAACCTATTTTTACTAGCATTTTAATAGTTATACTTTAACAATTAAGACAGGAAGTGTCCTGGTAATGTAAAAGTGCACTGCCTGTTGCTTTCCCTCTGTCCCTGTACGGAACGGACACTGTACGAACGTACGGAACGGACCGGACCCTATGACCCTTTAAGACGGCTGACAATGGGCTACGCTAGGGTTAGGGTTGGATGACAGAATCATAATAGTAACATATTTATAATAATGTTGGTTAGATAGAATATGTTTATAGTGAAAATGGTGCCTCGTGCTGCTTGAACTACAAGTAGTAGTAAATACCTCGCAACATAATTGTGTGGTCGTCTTATTTGTACTTAATTGACAGGTTTGTGGTTTATCCAAAATGTAAAGGTCGTTTTTGTAACGTATCGTATTAAACCATGTTTCGGTAAAAGTTGAAGGCACATTCTAAATTAAATATATGAGATGATTTTAGTTTCTTTCAAATGGTTTTTTTCTATTGTTCCGAATAATATGGTGTTCTTGAGCGGTGTTCACCAATTATCATTAAGTAAAGTATTGATTTCTCCGAGTTTTTCAGCGCTACAAGCAAAGATTTGATTTGACTAAAGCACACTCATGTAAAAAGTTTGATGGAGAAAGGTTATGACCAGATCCGAACCATTTTAACTGAGAAAATATTGCTATAAATAAGGCAGTTATTGACCTAGGCCGGTTCCGGGCTGAGGTGAGCAAATATTTAGCTGTTCGTGCGGTGACAGTTTATCGACAATTCATCTGTGACTGTTTAATTAATTCAATGTGTCCCGGGGTGTCTTCTCTAATCATGAATCTGTTGTATATTTTGTGGCACATTTTGACTCGATTTTCTTACGGCTGTGCTGCGGCCTGAAATTGGAAGAAATCCTTTTTATTAGTTTTCACTTTCCTGTTATATGTAATGCATCATCGCGCTGTCTGTTATATGTGTTATTCCGTCAACACGGAGCGGAGGAGAAGCCAGCTTGTCTGATTTAACTGTATTCACTTTATTTGGGTCGGTATGAACACAGGTATAGCCACAGGGTTAACCGGTGCAGATTTGGAGAGCTTTACTTACGTGTAGTGAATAAATTATCTTACCTTGAAAAATTAAGAATTGAAATAAGTTTTAAAAACCTTTTTAATTAAACAGTTCTTTGTATTTAAATCATCCTTTGTTTCCAGATAAACTTGAGATGTTTAATTGTCTTTTTTTTCTCTTCTTATTGTTATTCAATTATCTAGAATGGTATGCCGTTATAGTTTTTGAAAAAGAATGGGATTGCTAGTCGATATTCTTTTCGTCGAACGGCCTTGCTTCCTGCTCTTTTGTGCGAGGCAAATAAAGCATTCCATTTCTAATGAATAGATAAATAAATAAAGAAACAGTTGTGGTAATCTACTTAGGGTCTCCTGTTTTCTATCTGCTCGACGGGATCAGTGACCTCGCGGTTAATTAGCTCATAATTGAGTTATTCGGACTGATTGCTGGTGTGCCTAACTTGTGGTGGTAATGTTTGAGGTCGACTTGGCTAAACAGGACAAAATTGCGCGGTTTTGTAGTTTTAGTGCGACCTATTATTTATTTGAGCGTTCACGTCTTTGTTATTCGATGAGACGATAAATATATATACTTTAGTGTTTAACAGAATGGTGCATTAAATGGAGAGGAGAGAAAAAGAAGAGTTTTTTCAAACGAATAGTTTTTCTTTTTGTAATTGTTATTATGATGCCCACCCTTGCTTTCATCTATTTCTCTGTTGATATAGTTTTGTTTTCACTTTTAAATTCATTCGATATTTTAGACATCCCAGAAGCAATATTTGTGTTGAAACATCTGCTGGAAAGAATTACAGATGAATAGGACGTTACTTTCCTATAGCGATTTGGATTAACGCGAAGTTTTCTGGAGTTTCTGCACGCGTTTATTAGTTAACATTTTGTTTTAATATGTTTATTCACTGCATCTAGGGGAAACGCATAGCCTGTATGTCCTTATTGTAATTAGAACACTTGAATTAGAACAAATTAAATAATTCCGGTAGAGACCTCCATTATTATGATGAAACCTTGTCAATGTAATCTATCGACATGAATACATCTTTCCCTTAATTCAAACATACAATAGAAGACGTATTGATATAATTACCACTTTTGCTTTCGTCTGATTTTGTTTTCACGTGTAGGTATTAAATTCTTCTTTATTATCTTATGGAATCAAAGATGGATAGATAGGATATACCTTTTCTTGTATGTTTTTTACATTCTAGTACTGTGGTTGGAATTGCAGAGGTTTATTTCTATTTTTAATATAATAATTTAAACGTTAATTTATTTGTTTATTTTATCGGTTTCTTCACGTAATAAATGCACCCGGTTATTTAACTCTATAAAACACAATCTCATTCTAGTTAAATAATTCCAGCTGACCGGTTTTCTAATTAATTGAAATCATAATATAACTATCTAATTCTATACACGAATAGAACTTGTGTCAAATTAAAAATTCATTAACTACGCTTGACATTAACGTTTCGTTCCCTTTGTGCCACAGACTACGTCAACGTGTTGATTTAATATTTATTCTATCATTTGGCTGGCTACAAAAATATTAAACAATCTGCCTGAATAAGTACTCACTGTCGAACGTGGCCATTACGCCCCAGAATCAATCATTATGTTTAAGTAATAAAACCGACTTCTCTGCCATCGCGTAATGAAGTTGCTAAGCATAATAATTTTATGTAGCGACCTTAGGCCCGACACACGCACTAAACTTACCCATTCTCTTCGACTGTTCTGCTATAGGCTCACACACTCCTCTTTCTTCCTCCCACTCTCCCTCTCTCACTCACTCACTCTCTTTCCTCTCTTCTTCTCACTCTCGCTCCTCTTTCCTCTCTGTTCCTCTCACTCTCTCTCCACTCTAATTCTCTCACTCTTTCTCACTTACACTCTCTCTTCCTCTCACTCAATTCTCTTTCCCTCCCTCTCTCTCTCATTCTATCTCTTACTCTCTTTCTCTCTCACACTCTCTCCTCTCTCTTTCTCTCTTTCATTCGCTCTCTCTCTATATATATGTATATCTCTCTTCCTCTCTCTCTCTCACACACTTTTTCACTCTCTCACTCACTCTGTCTCCCTCTATTCCTCACTCTCCTCTCTCTTCCTCTCTCTCATTCAGTCTCTCTCTTTCACTCTCACACTCTCATTCTCTATCTCTATCTCACTTTCACTTTCTCACTCACTCTGTCTCCCTCTCTTCCTCACTCTCTCTCACTCTCTCTCATTTATATATACAAAAACTAATATACTTTTTATTGTATATTTCATTGATTTTCAGATTGTATTGTGGAAGTAACGTTATCTCATAAGGTGTATATTTTGCTTGCTTTGTGCATGGATTTTTTAATTGTTCTTTGAAGGATATTTTACATAGATTTTAAGAAGATTTGGTCTTTTTGCCCCCCCCCTTCCCCCAGATATCAGTACAAATCGAGACTACTGCTCGCCGAGTGCAACATCACCGAGCACATTGAGGGGGACCAGTGCAAGTTTGCTCTGTGGACCGGCCGGGTGCCCATCGCCGAGTATCGTCTGGTTCTGCGCGCCGGCTCCCTCGATATAAAGCAGGTGTGTGTCACGTCACGGGATCATGAAGTGAACCAATCAAGCGCGAAAATTTATGAAAATTCGAATTATGGAATAGACTTTAAATATATTATCACTGGAGTCGGTAGTACTGCAATTTCGGTTTTGGTGAACAAAGGCTCTAGATGGGAGTTAAGATGAAGCGGAGGTAGAGGCATTTTCCGTGACGTAAAAACGGATCTTTTTTAACCACTATATCTCGGGAACTGTTACAGTTGTATAATTATAATCACCTAATTTGGCCTACAGGTTAGATTTAGATTAAAGTAAATTAAGAATTGTTTCACTTTTCTTAATAGCTTTTAAATGGTGGCTGATAGAAAATCTTGCTGTTTTACTTATGTGAAATGATAGGCAGAGTGTATTATAGCGGTCTAAAATAACTGTGGCTTCAATATAGTATATATTGCCCCAGTAATGTTTTATACATATAAATTGACATCGTAGAATTTATATCTGAAGAAATGAAAGCAATCAAAAGTATATATCCAAAGTTATTTAATTTTAAAGTTATAAT